>SZWC01007382.1:79077-107194 GCA_023375785.1 Penium margaritaceum | reverse complement strand
TTTGGGCGTGCTTGGATGCGTTGGAAAGCTAAGATCACAGGCTATAAGAATCTGATGTAATCTCACTATGCTTACTAACAAAAACGTCTTTCGATTCAGTTCTACTGAATGCGACGTGTTCTGCCCACTCACATCCGTGATCCTTGTGCTCCACACTCTTCACCATTGGTGTCCCTTGGCTGCCCCAAACCTTGGTAGCGTGAACCAGTGAGAGCTAGGCATCCTTGAGGGTGCCTCCACACCCACTAGAGCCAACAGGAGGCTCCATGGCGTGTGCGCACCATGGAAGCGTTAGGTGTTTCTGTGGCGGGTGAGACCTACGCTTCGGCAAGTGTAACTTGGACTACGCTTGGCCGAATCACACACAGTTTGGTGCTTTGGAGAGCTCATGACTAGCCCTATAAATATTATGAAGAACATTTTCATGTATGAGAACTAACACAAGATGCAGTTATTCTCTACACAAAACTCTCTCTGCTCACATAGCGTGAGGTGACCAGAAAGCTGAGGCTCAGTCTCACATTTGTCCAACAACGTAAGATGTGAACCACTACAGAAGATCACACCAACTTCGGGACCGCACCACGTGCAATTTCTTGACAGAGGGTTATGGGCCCACCGGTTTGATTGTCTCAAACATTCATGTTTTCAGAGCCGCACGTGATTGTCATCTTGGACGTTGCCGTGAATTTCTGAGAACCTGTCGGAGTAGAAGCTATGCAAATGGCGCATAAGGAGATGCAACCAGTTTAGAAGTATGCGGGCGGCCCAGGATTTGGGCTATGAAGGTGGCACTTTGAACTACACCTTGTGCAAAAGGAGTTGCTAGACATCATGTTCGTAAAGGAGGTGCTCACAAAGGCAACTGCTGCGGACGTAGAGAAGCAGGCCTTAAAAAAGAACACGGAAGCGCTCATGCTCCTAGTGTCCGGGACAACCGAGTTGCAGTGGGGCTACATCCAAGGCTGCAAGGTGGCAGATGAAGCTTGGTAAAAACTCTGTACCATCCACCAATCCAAGTCGCTCAAGAACAAAATCTTTGCGATTAAGTTCTTAACGGTGTGAATCGAGGAGGGAGAGGATGTCATCTCTGCCATGCAGTGGATCGAGTCGCTCACCTGATAATGCAACGATGTGGGGTGGGATATTGACATGCAACTGCAGGCTATGGCCCTCCACATGGCCCTGTCTGATAGTTGGGATCCCCTCGTCCCTATCCTTGGAGGATGGCCATAGGACAAGCTCACCTATGGCGCGGTCACTGAGTACATCTACAATGAGGCACAACGCAGGAGCTGTGGGGAAACCTCGTCTTCCTCATCGGCCCTTGTCACCAAAACACGTGGTGGCAAAAGCAAGAGCAAAGGAAGCGGCAGAAAGGGCGGCGGCAAGAATGGTGTGAAGAAAGGTGTGTGCCGCAAGTGGGGCAAGGAGCGCCATTGGGCTTGTGGGTGCTCGGAGGAGGCGAAGGCCGGTGGCAAAAACACCAAGAGCAGGTCGCTCATCAACGGCAACAAGAACCACTTCCTCAAGAAGGCCAACAGGTGGTGCCTGCATTCCAAGGCCGAGGAGCACACCCAGGTCAAGAAGGTGGGGTTCGTCACCTACGAGAAGTCCTCCAATTCAATGGTGGTCGCGAAGGACAAAGTCGAGCTGACGGTCGGCCAAGGTGACATGGAGGTGGAAGTCGTGGTGGACGGCTAAACAGGACTGTGCACAATCCGTCATGTGCAGCACGTTCCCTGCCTGGATGAAATCTTGAGTATCAGCCACTTGATGGATAAGGGGTATAAGGTGCTCTCATGCAGGAAAGGCACATTGGTGTCCAACGATGGCAGCGTTGAGGTCATGCAGGAGGTGAAGCGCGAAAAAGGTCTCTGTATCGTAGAGACCAAGGTTATCCCTATGGCATCAGACGCAATAGACTCACAAAAGCGTGTCGTCAACATGGCCAAGGAAGGAAGCGCTGATCTAGAGGTCTGGCACCAATGGTTAGGGAATTCTTCTCCCTTCACCGTTAAGGAGATGGCGAAGCGCGACATGGTGCGCGGCCTCTTCATTGACGGTAAAGCAGACGCGACAACACATTCAGCATAGCACAAAAGGTGCAAGCCTTGCATTTTTTACAACGCGCGGCACAAGCTGGTCAAGGAGAACACGGCTCGTACAAAGGACCTGCTAGAGGTCGTGCACAGTAATGTGTGTGACCATTCAAAAATGCCTTAAAAAAACGGCCTGAGATACTTCGTCAACTTCATCGATGACTGCTGCAGGAAGCTCTTCGTGTAATTCATGAAGCAGAAAGGGGACCGGCTGAAGGAGTACGTCGCAACGGTGGAGAGGCAGACTGGTCGGAAGGTCAGAGCGGTATGTAGAGACAATGGCGGAGAGTACGTGGGCTACATCGGGTGGATGAAGCAGCAGGACATAAAGTGGGAACGAATACGATGTTCTCGCCACTGTCCAACAAAGTGGCGGAGCGGGCAAACCAGACACTGCTAAACATGGTGCAGACCATGCTTGTTGATGCGGGGTTGCCGCAATGATTCTGGGCGGAGGCTGCACGTACAGCGAGCTACACCATCAACCTCACCCCAACAGCACTGTTGAAGGGACGGGCGGCTGGAAGACGCCGTAGGAGGTTTGGAGCGGGTGCAAGCCAAACATGGTGCACCTGAATGTGTTCGGGAGCAAGGCACACGCAATGGTGTAGGCGGCGTAGCGACGCTATGACACGTTGGAACCGTGGGCAAAGCTGTGCTTGTTTCTTGGCTACAAGAGCGCGTAAAAGGTGTATCGACTCCAGGACCCGTGCACGCAATAGATCATCTGCAGCCATGACGTTGAGTTCGACAGTAGTAGCAGCAATGACATCAGAATCGGGAACACTCCAAAACAGGGAGAGTGGTTCCAACTCCTTGACTACGAGAAGGAGCTGGCATACACAGAGGTCAAGGATGCGACGTCGGAGCGCGGTGGTGTAGCAGGTGCAGGAGCCGACACAGAGGACTCCAAAAACAATGCAGCTGGGCTGTAGATCTAGAGTAAAGATCAGTAAGGATCAGCCGAAGCGCCCACTCCCGTTGGAGTTTGCATTGGGCATCGGAGAAAACCATTCCAGATGCGCCACCCACCCGGTTGATGTTTTGCTTGAGCGGGAGAGACTTCGGGAAGCCATCTGGTTGACGTTTCACTAAAAAGAGCAGAGTTGGAAGGATCGCAGCGGAGTGACAAGGTGCCACCAGAACTGACACGCAACAGCTGGAGGCCATGTTGCCCTCCCCACATCGCACCACGGCACATTGATGTGCACCGCGGTACATCGATGTGGTCATGTCCCACACCGGCCACATCGGTACACCGGTTGTTATGGGTGTTAGCGTGGGGGGGAGGGGGGGAGTCTAACCAGTGCAGTCATTCTACTCAGGCAGGTCGGAGTTAACGTTTTGTGAACAAAGACGACCACACATGAGTCTGTCATGTTTTTGCAGAGAAACATCTTTTTGGACTACCTCTCACTTAAACAAGTACTGTGAACCTGTACCCTCTAGTAATTCCTTGTTACACATCTGCTACATTCTATTTCTAAGACCTGCAGAACAGTTTGAAGCACATGTCACATATGGGAAATGGGGAACTGCCATAATTGTTAGGAGAACTGAAGTTTCTACGGAATTGTGCATTATTCAGAACAGGTCAAAAGATTCATGTAAGAAATTCTAGCACTTGGCAGTACCCCCCCCCTCTACTGGCCTCTCCACTCGCCCTCTTGCACTCCTACCTCCCTCTCCTCCCTCCAGCCCCTAGCGTGTAGATCCTCTAAGCTGACGCTTCCCAGCCTTCTTGCTAGCTGCAGCTATGGCTGTTGCTTTAGCACTGGCTGCAACTCCCTGAACCTTTGCCAGTTGTAGCCCCAGCTGTTGCCTTGTTGGTGCTGCCAACAGGCCTACCAGCAGCTTTGCTAGTACCCCCAAGAGCCTTTGCAGCCTTGCCTTTGCTGCCAAAAGCCTTGCTGCTGCCAGCAGCAGCTTTGCTAGTTGCTAGTGTCGTTCCCAACACTGGCGTGTCTGTGACAGCAGTGCTTGCTGGTGCTGCTCCTCCAGCAGCAACACCATCTCCACCAGCTGCTCCATCCTCCTCTTCACCTGGTTCTCCTGCTCCCTCAACATTGCCCTCATCCTGCCCTGTTGCTCCATCCTCCCCCTCACCCTGCCCTTCTCCTCCCTCCTCTCCCTCACCCTGCCCTTCCTCTCCATCATCATCCTCCTCACCCTGCCCTTCATCTCCTTCATCCTCTCCATTCCTTGCCTCTGCTTCACTGCTCCCTGCTGCATGGTCCAGCTCCTGCTGCCGAACAACCTCTGCATCCCACTCCAAGTCAGCCATGCGCCTCACTGCACGTCCCAAACAGGGTACATCATCTGCTGCCTTCTTCTGCTGCTGCTTCTCAGTGTCTACCTGACCCCCCTCCCCCTCCCCATCCCCTTCCACGTGGACTTCTTCCTTCTCTTCCATCTCATCATCACTCTCCTCTTCTTCCTCCACGGCCTGTCCTTCATCCTCGGCCACAACCTCCACAATCTCGCCGTCATCCTTGCTGTCCGACTCCTCCACAGTCATCCACTCAGCCTTACTGCGCTTGAAACTCCGCTTGTAGAGATGACGGAGGCAAACATTGCAACGTACCAACATCTCCAACGTCTTTACGGAGAGGCGGTTGCGACTGGCGGTCTGAATCAGTTCATGCGTGGAGAAGGCACGCTCGCAGTCAGAGGACGCGCAGGGCTGGGACAGCAGCTTGATGGCAAGCTCCCGATGTCAGGAATACTTCCCCGGCATATCCTGAACTGCCTATGTGTGCACGGCTTCTTAGTGCAAAGAGACTTCCAAGGAAGGTGTGTGCTTTGGGTTGCCACAACACCAAGTGACCAGAATTATGGCTGAACACAGATTGCGGAAACTGAGAAGGGCTGAGAATCATTAATGGTTAATTATTTTGGTGATATTACATCAGATTATTATAGCCTGTGATCTAAGCTTTCCAACGCATCCAAGAACGCCCAAAACGGAGCAGTAGAGCCCCTGCTACGGCCGTCGAAGTAACCCTTGGTGGGGCTGCCCACCATGCCTTGCACGCTAGGCAACGGGAGGCGCTTTGACGATGATCCATCGAAGCGCCTTTCCTTGCCCAGAAGTCGAAGAGAAGCTCATCAAGGTCAAGGAGTTCCCCCTGGTCACTTCGTTCATGCCCCTGGTGCATTTGGAGCTCATTGGAGACGAACTCGGACCACCGCAGGTGAATAATCCCATCACCAATGACGGAGACCCAGATTCCACCCGCCGACCACCCAAACTTCGGATGAGGCTAACTTTCTGAATTCTCAACCAAATCGAGCAACTGAAAGGTCTAAACCGCATGGAAAAATCCAAGGAGTCCAAATCTGTAATCAGATCAGAAATCCAACCACTATTCAGTGGTCGAACAAGGAAAACGGCAAACGGCATCCATGGCAGGGGCACTTTTTAACAATCTCCCCCGTGTACCTTCCATGCGGGATGCCTCGTGCTCGCTCTTTAGTCGTCCGCTCCTGCGCCTGCAAGCCCTTCACAGTTTGTCAATCCAAGTCCTGTAAGGCTAATGACATGCCGATCCTTGGGCTGCGCCTTGGTCAAGCAATCTGCGAGCATGTGCTTCGTGCTACAATGCTGCAGCACAACCTGTCCCTTCTCCACCATGTCACGCGCGTAGTGGTAGCGCACATCGATGTGCTTCATCCTCCTGTGCTGCATCGGGTTGTTGATCAGCAAGATGGAGCCGGTGTTGTCCTCTTGAACCACCGTAGGCTCCTGCTGCGGCACGCCCAGCTCCCCCAGCAGTCTGCGGAGCCACACCGCTTCCTTGACCGCCTCGGCGAGAGCGACATACTCCGCCTCCACTGTGGAGATGGAAACACATTCCTGCTTCCTGCTGCACCACGAGACCTCTGCACCTGCGAGGAAGAACACATAGCCAGAAGTGGACTTCCTCTTGTCCACATCACCGGCGTAGTCCGCGTCAGTGTAGCAGACAAGCCGCAAGGGGTCTGACCTCCCCTTTCCGTCGTACTTCAGGCGCGCATGCCGTGTTGCCTGCAAGTATCGGAGGATGCACTTCGCTGCCTGCCAGTGTAGTGGCCCAAGGTTGGCCACGTACCTGCTCACCTGACCCACTGTGTAGGCCAAGTCCGGCCGACTCGCCACCATGGTATACATCAGGCTGCCCACCACAGATTGGTAGGGCACCTCCGCCATGTCCTCCTTCTCCTCTTTAGTTTGCGACGCCATCGCCGCACTCAGCTCACAGCTTGTGGAGAACGGACTGCCCACTGGTTTGCAGTCCTCCATGCCGTACCGCTTCAGGACCTCAGCTGCGTACCTGGCCTGCCCCAACTCAAGCGTGTGCGCCCTCCGGTTTTGCGTGATGCTCACCCCGAGGTAGTACTCCAGCTCCCCCATATCCGTCATCTTAAATCTGTTGCTCAGCTGCTCCTTGAGCTGCTGCAAAGCCACCAGATCTGATGAACACAGGATCAGGTCGTCCACTTAGAGTGCGACAATCTGATGGAGTCCCTTGCTGCGCCGCACGTACACGCTGTGGTCTGACTCACAACGCTTGTAGCCGAGGTCCCCGTCCATCTGCTGCTACCAGCACCTTGGCGTCTGTTTTAGCCCGTACAAGGCCTTCCGTAGCTTGCACACTTTGCCCTCTGGCGCATCCACCCCCTCCGACACCTCAAGGTAGATCTCCTTCAGGAATGCCGTCTTGACATCCATTTGGTGGATCTCCATGTCCTTTGCGGCTGCCACCGTGAGGATTGTCCGGATGCTTGTGAACTTGGCGACGGGCGCGAATGTGTCATCGTAGTGTTCGCCTTTCCGCTGCGCGTATCCCTTCGCCACTAGCCGCGCCTTGTACTTCTCCACCTTGCTATCCTTGGTGAGCTTCACCATGAACACCCACTTGGAGCTAATCACCTTCGTCGCCTCAGGCCGATCCACCAACTCCCAAGTGCCGTTCTCAGCAAGGGATGCAAGTTCAGATTTTATTGTTTCGCCCCACTGCTGCCCGTCAGGCCGTGCAAGCGCTTCTTGCACAGTTGTCGGTTCAATTGCGGCTGCCATCATGCACCGCGCCATGCCGACCCAGCGGCCTGTGCTGGCGTCATATCGCTTCGCCGCATCCCGTTGCCTCCGGCTGCAACGCGGTGACCTTGGCGACGCTGGCTGCTGGTCCTACTGCTGCTCTGCTGCAACGTTGTCCGCGGCCGTGGGCTCCCTGCGTCGGCTGCTGCATTCTGCGCTTCAGCGGCACCTGCACCTACTGCATTGCCTTGCTGCGCTCCAGCACCGTCATTCTCTGAAGATCCGTCATCGTCCTCTGCAGCCGCCGGCTCCTCCTCACGCTCAAGGAGTTGGAACCACTCCCCCTGCTTTGAAGAGTGCGCTGCGTCAATGTTGTTGCTGCTGTAGTAGCTTTGCTGCTCATCAAACGTGACTTCGCGGCTGGTGATGACATCCTGCATCCGTGGATCAAAGAGGCGGTACGCCTTGAGCGCACTCTCGTATCCGACACACGCGTACGCCTTTGCACACGGGTCCAGTTTGGAGTCTTTTCTTTGCACAGCCTGCACCAATGCATGTGCCTTGCACCCGAACGCCTTCAGATGCGCCACGCTTGGTTTGCGCCCGCTCCAAGCCTCGTGCGGCGTCTTCCAGCCGCCCTTCCCCTTCAGCACTGCTGTTGGGATGAGGTTGGTGATGTAGCATGCCGTACTCACGGCCTCGGCCCACAGGCTCCGTGGCAGTTTAGCATCCACGAGCATCGTCCGTGCCATGGTGAGTAGCGTCTGCTTTGCACGCTCCTTCACGCCATTTGACTGAGGCATGTACGGAGTGGCTGGCTGCCACTCAATCCCCTGCTTCTTCAGCCATCCTCCGCAGCCCACATACTCGCCACCATTGTCGCTGCGTAGCGCTCTGACCTTGCAGCCAGTCTGCCTCTCCACTACTACGACGTACTTCTTCAGCCGGTCCAGCACCTCGCTCTTCCGCTTCATGAAGTAGACGTAGAGTTTTCTGTTGTAATCTTCGATGAATGTGACAAAGTACCGTGCGCCCTCAATGGACGGCGTCTTGATCGGTCTGCACACATCACTGTGCAGGACCTCGAGCAGGTTCTCGGCCCGCCGCTGTCCGTCTTCAAATGGCGTGCGCTTCGCCTTGCCCATGATGCAAGGCTCCCACTTGTGCTCGGCGGAATCTGCTGCTGTTTCTGCTGCACCGGTGATGTTGAGGCCGCGAACCATGTCACGCTTTGCCATCTGTTGCACGACTGCGGGTGACGAGTACCCCAATCGCCGATGCCACAGCTGTAGGTCTGCTCCCCCGCCTTTAGCGAGGTTGACGACCCGTGCTGGCGGGTCTGCTGCGTCTGTTGCCGAGGGGATGACCTTGGTCTCAACAATGTAGAGGCCTCCCTCGCGCTTCGCCTCGAGCACAACCTCGCCGCCGCCGTCCATCCGCACAACTGCACCTTTCTTGCGGAAGAGCACTTCATACCCCTTGTCTGTCAAGCGGCTCACACTCAAAATGTCAGCCAGGCCGGGGATATGTTGCACATTTTGAATAACACATTGTGCCTTTTTACCACCAACCACCACCTCCACGTCTACATCACCTTGGCCGGCCGCCGGTTCGACCTTGTCGTTCGCGACCACCATGGACTTGGCAGACTTGGTGTAGTTGATGAACCCCACCTTCTCAACTTGGGAATGCTCTTCCGCACCTGAGTCGAGGCACCGCCGGTTGGCCCCCTTCAGGTCATGGTTCCTTGTGCCGTTGAGGAGCGCCTTCTTGCCTTTGGCGCCTTTGCCGCCGGCCTGCGCCTCCTCGGGCACTCCTTGGCCCAATGGCCCTCCTTGCCACAGTTATGGCATGCACCCTTCTTGGCGCTCTTCTTGCCGCCGCCCTTACCGCCGCCTCGCTTGCCACTGCTCCTGCCACCTTGCGTTTTGGTGACCAGGGCAGTTGAGGATGATGAGGTCTCGCCACCGCTCCGACGGTGCACCTCGTTGCGGATGTACTCGGCGACTGCACCGTAGGTGAGTTTATTCTCCTCCCAACCTCCGAGCACGGTGATGAAAGGACCCCAACTGTCGGGTAGAGCCATGAGGAGCGCCATCGCCTGCATCTTTGTGTCAATCTTCCGCCCCACATCATTGCATTGCGAGGCAAGAGACTCAATCTGCTGCATGGCGGAAATAACGTCCTCACCCTCCTCGATCCTCACCATCAAGAGTCGCTTCATTGCAAAGAACTTGTTGGCTAGGGATGTTGATTGGTGAATGGAGCAGAGATTCTTCCACGCGTTGGCTGCCAGCTCGCAGCCATGGATATAACCCCACTGAGATTCATGCAGCCCCGAAAAGAGGAGTATCAGCGCCTCCGTGTTCTTCTTCGCAAAGGCCGTCTTCTCCTCGTCTGTTGCGCTCGCATCTTGAACCTCCGTGCCCTTCATAATCTCCAGCAGTCCCTTGTGCGTGAGGTAGATCACAAAATGCCACTGCCACAGCACAAATCCAGGGCTGCCCATGTACTTTTGGATGGGCGAGGACTCTGGCTTCTGCGCCATGATGAACTTCTGCGATGGACAGTCTCAGAGTGCGACGACGACGTCGCCTGGAGCGACACTCCCGTGCATTGCAGAAGCCGTGAACGTCTTTGTAGGCAGGTCAGGGCTGTGGGCCCATAAACCTTTGTCAGGAATACTTTCCCGGCATTGCCTGAACTGCCTATGTGTGCACGGCTTCTTAGTGCAAAGAGACTTCCAAGGAAGGTGTGTGCTTTGGGTCGCCACAACACCAAGTGAGCAGAATTCTGGCAGAACACAGATTGCAGAAACTGAGAAGGGCTGGGAATCATTAATGGTTAGTTATTTTGGTGAGATTACATCAGATTCATATAGACTGTGATCTAAGCTTTCCAACGCATCCAAGCACGCCCAAAAAGGAGCAGTAGAGCCCCTGCTATGGCCGTCGAAGTAACCCTTGGTTGAGCCGCCCACCATGCCTTGCACGCTAGGCAACGGGAGGCACTTCGACGATGATCCGTCGAAGCGCCTTTCCTCGCCCAGAAGTCAAGGAGAATTTCATCCTGGTCAACGAGTTCCCCCTGGTCACTTCGTTCATGCCCCTGGTGCATTTGGAGCTCGTTGGAGATGAACTCGGACCACCGCGGGTGAATAATCCCGTCACCAATGACGGAGACCCAGATTCCACTTGCCGACCACCCGAACTTCGGATGAGACTAACTTTCTGAATTCTCAAGCAAATCAAGCAACTGAAAGCTCGAAACCGCATGGAAAAATCCAAGGAGTCCAAATCTGCAATCAGATCAGACATCCAACCACTCTCTAGTTGTCTAACCAGGAAAACGGCAACCGGAATCTATGCCAGGGGCACTTTTTATCACCCGCAACGTTGGAAGATGTGCCATGTGGAGAGAGGCCCACTCGTAGGCATGTAGAGTGCCGGTGACAACCCGGCCCACTACGACCCGTGCCTTGTCTCTGAGGAACTTTGTTTTTAGCGGCACAACGTCCGTGGTGACGCGTCTGAGCTGGAACGCCTCCAGCTTCTGCTACAGCTCTGCATGTTTACGCTCCGGCACCGAGGCCTCAGTCACCTGCGCCCATGCTTGCACCATGGTGACATCACCACTCATGTCATTGCCAAAATGTGCAGGATGAACACGGCGTGCTGCAGCATAGAGTGGACAGTTCATGTCTGCTGTCCACCGTGTCTTCAGGCGCTCCACGGCATGCTTGGCGTGTGCCTCACCGACCTTGGCAGGCTTTGTGCCATGTGTCTTTGCCAGAGCTTTGACATCCAACATGCAATCTAGGAGAGCCTCATAGATCTCCCCTGCCTTTCCACCAGTGGCGTCAGCAATGCACAAGCACTTCATGAAAGGGAGCAGCAAGTCACGCAGCTGACGAACCTGTAACCAAAAAATACGACGGCGGACTAGCTTGTGCACCAACTTCTTCCTGTCCTTGAATGCACTGTCACGGTGACCACCCATGTCTTTCCATGCCGAGTGATTCACAAGCTTCAACAGAAATGGCCTCATGTCAAGGAGGCGCTGTAGCATGGTGTGACCGGATGCAAACCGCGTACCACAGCGAGGCAGAAGCACTCTGCCTCCACTCTGTTGCTTCAGCCAAGTATGTGGCATGTCATTGTTGCGAAAAAAAACAACCACCTTCTCGGCCTTAGAGATGATGCCCGACCCCCACTCTGTCTTACAGATATCCTTCATGCAGAGGTCGAGGTTGTGGGTGCAACACCCTTGCCACAACACCCGCGGGTACTTCTTCGTCAGGTTTGCAAACGCCTTCTTGTTGACTGCGGCATTATCACACACCACGGAGATGACGTTACGCTCACCGACGGCATGGATGGCCTCTTCGATCATGTCTGCAACATGGTCGGCATTGCGGACCTGCCCGCTGGCATCACGCGAGAAGATATGGCAGGCCCCCTTGGCATTAACTGCCATCGTGTTGTAGATCGGCCTCTGCTGCTGGTCACACCACTCGTCGACGGGGACAATCGCACCGTAGATGGTCCAGCCCTGCTTCAAGGGTGCGTCCTCTGCTTCCAGCTTCTCGTCAATGCGGGGCAGAATCTTGTCTGTCACTGATGTGCGGGACGGAAGGTGGAAGGATGCGTTGGTGAGCCGTGCCTTGCTAACAACCTTGTTCAGTAGTGGCTCCTGCATGAACGAAACCGGCAGAGCACCGCATGCCATGAGCTCAACGATAGCTTCCTGGCATGCGGCATTTGCCGCATTGTCACAATGCGTGCGCATGCTGGTTTGCCTCCTGTTTGCAAGGCTGCTCAGGTCTGCTGCTGCGGCTCGTCATGCTGCTGCTGCTGCTACTACCGCAGGTGCTGGCTGCGCTGAAGTGCCTCTTGCTGCTGCTGTCCGTCAGGTCCGTCAACAGTTGAACGCACACCAGACGTGTCTGCCAGGCCATAGGGGTCGTCGTCACTTTCAGCTAGAAGCCCGGCGCGCTCCAATGCTTCAGCACGCTGCTGCGATTCAAAGAGCGACGTCCATGCGACAGGTTTTGACGTTGTCACCCATGAATTGCCAAGACCGTTGAACAGCCTCGCATCAGCAGGCTGCCAGTCGCTGGGAGGACGAAGTGCTCGCTCAAGCCCAAGCGCATCACATGCCTTTGGTGGGGGATGCTCACAGCAGCCAATGTTACCATTGGTTTCCCCAAAGTGCCCTGTGATGCGGTCGCATGTACCGCTTAGAGTGGTACCGCAGCTGCCACAGAAAAATCCAGGACGCTTGGAAGGATTAGGCACTAGGCGGCAGTGCCGTGACAGTGTGAGCGTCAACATGTCTCCATGGAGACGTCCAGCGGGTGGATGGGAGTAATCTGGCTTCAAGAACTGCTGGGAGCTAGTGGCAGAGGCAGAAGACGAGCCCCTGCCTCCTGATGAGATGGTGGCTGCCCGCCGTGGCGGCATGTTGGCCAGGCAGTTCCTGGAACTGCCTGGTGTGGCTCGGCAGTGCGGCATTGCCGCAAAATGTCTAAGTGTCGAAGCCCGACAATGAAGGAATCGTTGTCGAGTGACTGTGAACCTCTTACAACGAGGCCGCCATGTGACTCTGGTCCGTCGCGTACAATCAGAAGTCTGGTCGTACGATGCGGACCGAGGAACGGACAGTTTGCATCCAGCGCATCCACCTGTCCGGGGAGCAGTTAGACGGAAAAACGGACAAGTGGATGCGCAGGGACAAAGCAGTATTTGCGGACGGGTGCACGCGACATGGAGATTGTACGAGGCATTGCATGCATGCATGCACCATTCGCGTCGCGGTGTCCAGTTGTGACACAAGCCATGACAGATGCACCGAATGTACACTAGATTGAAGATCAAATATAGACAACCGCCCAACCGGCCATGTCACACAAGTTCTGACGTATTGGCATGCCCATTCATAATACGAGACACTATGATTGGTTCCTTTTAGAATTTCCAATCCAACGTAACTGCCACATGTCGCACATGTCAATTGAATGCAACAAGGCTGCATGAACCCCCTTATCGGTTTGCAATGTCCGACGGAGAACTTGAACGACCTCCGTCAACTTTTTTTTCACTTAGGTTGCGAGTGTCAGGCCCCACATATTCGCGAGGGTCTGACGCTCCAAGAGGAGCAAAATCAAGTTTTGCCCTATCTGCCACATCGATGCCGCATCGCGGTGGCCCGCAGTGCCGCGGCCGCGGTGGTCTGACCACATCGGAACGTTGGGGAAACATGGGCTGGAGGTAGAGGAGAGTGGGGAATCGCTTCGACACAGGCACCGGTCGATGGATCGGCATGACGCGGTACATGCTGGCTGCAACAACGGAGCTGCCGACTGTGCAAGAGGCACTTGCGCAGCCTGAGGGGAAGAAGTGGGACGTTGCCAACAATTCAGAGTTGGCGTCGATTGCTAAAAACGATACGTGGGAGCTAGTTGAGAGGCTGAAAGAGGCCAAGGTCATGGGCTCCAAGTAGGTCTTCAAGACCAAGTTTCACAAAAGAAGGTGTGGTGGAGAAGTACAAGGCGCGACTCGTGGCGAAGGGGTATGCATAGCGTAAGGACGAGCGCTTCGATGAGACGTTTGCCCGCATCTCCAAGTTCACAAGAATCTGGGCGATCTTTGCAATGGTAGCAGTGAAGGATATGGAGCTCCAACAGATGGACGTAAGATGGCCTTCCTCAATGGTATCATTGACAAAGAAATCTACATGGAGGTGCCAGAGTGGGTGGAGGCGTCAGAGGGCAAGGTATGCAAGCTGCGAAAGTCCTTGTATGGGCTAAAACAATCGCCCCGATGCTGGTACCAATGCATGGAGAGCTTTATGGCACAACTGGACTTCAAGCGTTGTGAGGCGGATCACAACATGTACGCACAACACAACAAGAAGATCCACCAGATCATTGCACTCTCCGTGGACGATCTGATCTTGTGCTCCTCTGACCTGCCGAGCCTACAGCAGCTGAAAGAGCAGCTGAGCAGCAGGATCCAGATGTCGGATATGGAGGAGCTCGAGTTCTACCTCGGGGTGAGCATGACGCGGAACCGGAGGGCGCGCATGCTTGAGCTGGGGCAGGCAGAAACATGGCCAAGGTGCTGAAGCGGTACGTCATGGAGGACTGCAAACCAGTGTGCAGTCCTGTCTCCATGACCTGTGAACTAAGTGCGGCAATGGCGTTACAAAAAAAAAAAGAGCGGGATGATATGGCAAGGGTACCCTACCAATCCGTGGTAATCAACCTCATGTACACCATGGTGGCGACTCGACCGGACCTGGCATATGTGGTGGGCCAAGTGAGCAGATACGTGGCTGATCCATGGCCACTACACTAGCACGCGGTCAAGCGCATCCTCTGCTACCCTGTAGGCAATGTGGCACGCGCGCCTGAGGTTCGACGGCAAGGGGTGGACGGACCCCTTGCGTCTGGTCTAATACAAGGATGCACACTAAGCTGGCGATGTGGACAAGCAAAATTCTACATCCGGCTACATGTTCTTCCTCGCTGGTGCAGCAGTATCATGGTATAGCGAGAACCAGGACTGCATCGTCACCTCCATAGTGGAAGGTGAGTACATCATGCTGGCCGAGGTAGTAAAAGAGGCGGTGTAGCTCTGCAGGTTGCTGGGGAGCTGGGCATGTCGCAACAGGAGTCTACGATGGTGTAAGAGGACAGCACCGGCTCCATCTTGCTGACCAACAACCCAACGCAACACAAGAGGACGAAGCACATCGACGTGTATTATCAGTACGCATGGGACATGGTTGAAAAGGGGCAGGTGGTGTTGCAACACTGCAGCACGCACGACATGCTTGCGGATTGCTTCACTAAAGCGCAACCCGCAGACTGGCACGCGATGAGCGTGGTCAGGCTTGGGATGATCAGCTATGATGGGCTGGAGGGCGCAACAGAAGACGAGTGAGAGCAAGCTGGAGCACCGGGCATGGAAGGTCCAAGGGGGAGAATGTTGAAAAACTGCTCCTTCGCATGCCCAAGTGTGGCACCGGGAGGCCCCAACGAGCCACCTGAGAGAGGAAAATCCTTGTAGTTGGATCTAGCGGCTTGAAGCTTCTTGGAGGATTGCCTATGAAGTTTGACGAGTTGCTGAATCTGGTGGAAGTTACCAGAATCAAACAAGTATTGAGGGAGATATGAGCTTCCAAAGTTGGGGTGTGCGCTGCGGCTCTGAGAGCCGGCCGCGACTCGACCGGATCAAGTAACAAAATGTCCATCTGGGGATTTTGCTCTGGAAGACTGTCGAGGCGTCCGGTGGATAATATCCACCGGATCTAGTAGAACAGGTTGTATGTGAGGGACTTTGCCAAAATTCAGTCTTGGCGTCCAAAACTCAGTAGTATGTTTTGTTACTCGGGGAGAGTCAAAATTCTGACTGCAGGTCCGTGGACAGGTTTCAAACCTTGTCGCACCCCATCACCGAACTCGACCTAAAAGTGGGAGAGGTGTGTTGAAACAGTGTAGGGGACCCCTCCAGCACGTGCGATGTGATCTGTGCCTTGGGAAGGGTGCTTTGCAAGTGAAGGGAGGCGCCACGGCATGTGCACACCATGGAAGCATGAGGCGTTTCTGTGGTGGGTGAGACCTGCGCTTTGGCAATCGTAACTTGGGCTGCACTTGGCCAAATCACGCATAATTTGGTACATTGGAGAGCTCATGACTAGCCCTATAAATGGTATGAACATGTCTATGCATACAAACTAACTCAAAATGCCGTTATTCTCTTTGCAAAACTGAATTTATCTAAATCTCTGCTCACATAACGTGAGCCGACAAGAAAGCAT
This sequence comes from Penium margaritaceum, assembly GCA_023375785.1. Taxonomy (NCBI): domain Eukaryota; kingdom Viridiplantae; phylum Streptophyta; class Zygnematophyceae; order Desmidiales; family Peniaceae; genus Penium; species Penium margaritaceum. The sequence continues at coordinate 91,249 of SZWC01007382.1, read as the reverse complement.
ACACAGTCTCAGATTCACCCAAAAACGTAAGACGTGAATCACTGGAGATGATGACACCTACATCGGGACCGCACCAGGCAGAATTTATTGACAGAGGGTTATGGGCCCACTGGTTTGATTGTCTCAAACGTTCACGTCTTCTGCAGCACACGGGATTGTCATCTTGGACATCACCGTGAAGTGCTGAGAACCTATCGGAGTAGAAGCTATGCAAATGGCGTAGAAGATCACACCAACGTCGGGACCACACCAGGCGGAACTTCTCGACAGAGGGTTATGGGCCCACCGGTTTGATCGTCTCAAATGTCTACGTCTTGCGCAGCGTACGGAATTTTCATCTTGGGCGTTGCTGGAATTTCTTGACACACGAGACCTCCCACGTCCCTTGCTTTATGGCCCATGTGCCTTTGGATCTCATTGAAGTCAAACTCGGACCACTGGTGATAGAACTATCCCGTCACCAATGACGGACACCCAGATTCCACCCACTTACCACTCGAACTTCGGATGGGGCTAACTTATTGAATTTTCAACCAAATTGAACTACTAAAATCTTGAAACCACATGGAAAAATCCAGGGAGTCCAAATCTATAAGTAGATCATACATCCAACCACTCCCATATATGGCAGGGGTACTTTTTGACAATCTCCCCCGTGTATCTTCCATGCCGGATGCCTCATGCTCACTCCTGCTCGTCCACTCCTACGCCTTCAAGCCCTTCACAGCTTGTCAAACTGAGTCCTGCAAGACTGATGACGTGCCAATCCTCGGGCTGCACCTTGGTCAAGCAATCCATGAGCATATGTTTTGTGCTGTAATGCTATAGCACAGCCGGTCCCTTCTCTACCATGTCGTGCGCGTAGTGGTTCTGCACGTCGATGTGCTTCGTCCTCGTGTGCTGCATTGGGTCATTTGTTAGTGAGATAGAGCCGGTGTTGTCCTCCTAGGCCAACGTCAGCTATATCTGCAGCACACCCTACTCCCTTTGAAATCTACGGATGTACTCCGCCTCCACTGTGGAGATGGCGATGCATTCCTCCTTCCTGCTGCACCACCACACCGCAGCACCTGCAAGGAAGAACACATAGCCAGAAGTGGGCCTCCTCTTGTCCACATCGCCGGCGTAGTCCACGTGAATGTAGCAGATCAGCTGCAAGGGGTCTGACTTCCCCTTTCCATCGTACTTCAGGCACGAGTACCGTGTTGCATACAAGTGCCAGAAGATGCGCTTTTTTGCGGTCCAGTGTAGTGGCCCAAGGTTGGCCACGTATTCGCTCACCTGAACCACCGCGTAGGCCAAGTCTCACCAAGTTGCCACCATGGCTTACATCAGGCTACCCACCACAGATTGGCAGTGCACCTTGGGCATGTCCTCCTTCTCCCATTTTGTTTGCGGCGCCATCGCGACACTCAGCTCACAGCTTGTGGAGACCATTGAGGTACTAAAGCGCTATCACATGGAAGACTGCAAACCTGTCTGCACCCCAATGACGACCGATGGAAAACTAAAGGCCTCAAAGTTGCCAAGCAATGAAGCAAAACGAAGGGAGATGCAAGACACCCCCTACCAGTCCGTCGTGGGCAGCATCATGTACGCCATGGTCGATACGCGTTCGGACATCTGCTATGTTGTGGGACAAGTGAGCAGGTTTGTGGCCAACCCAGGGCCACAACATTGGCAGGTAGTCAAGCGCATCTTGCGCTACCTGCAAAAGACACATCACATGGGCCTCGTCCTTGGAGGCCAAGAAGGAACCAACCCCCTCCGCCTGAAGTGCTACACCGACGCTGATTGGGAAGGAAATCTTGACGAGCAGAAATCCACCTCTGGATACGTGTACAACTTGAATGGCGCTGCCATCTCATGGGCCAAAAAGAAGCAGGATTGTGCTTCGGTGTCCACGGCTGAGGCAGAGTACGTTACTATGTCTCATTTGTGCAAGGAGACTCAGTGGTTCCGCAGCCTGCTTAACAAAATGACGCTGCCATAGGAGGATACCACGGTTGTACACGTGGAAAACATGAGTGCCATCTCGATGGCTGAAGATGAGATCATCTCCCGGCGAACGAAGCACATTGACATACATTACCACTACTCACATGACCTGCTCATGAAGAACGTGGTGGACTTGCAGCACTGCGCAACCAAGAGCATGCTTGCTGATTGCATGACCAAGCCGTTGGAGAGCGACTTGCACTATGCAAGCATTCGTGGATTCGACATTAGGAGTTCGGCAGAGGAAGGGTGAGCCCCAAGGCATCGATGGAGCCTCGTGAGCGACAGATGGAAAGAGGTGCAAGGGAGAGATTTATTGAATGGTATGCACCTTTTCCACTGGCTAGCTGGCTGGTTGCACGGACAGACAAGGCATGCACTGCTCTATGGAGTACGTCCCCTTGGTCTGTTCTAAGATAGGCCAGGAATGCAATGCCCATAATGGGTATGTCCCATGGATATCATCATAGGAAACACAACATTGTGGCCTAGTTGGGAGGGGCGCCAGAGATCAAGGGTCGCAAGCTCAAACCACGCGACGGCCGCATTTTCTTTGTGGCCTAAATTGGGACACGAACTTTGTAGGACGCTTACTAGAGCCTGGCTTGAGGATGACACTTGGCGGTCTAAGGACATGCCAAGTAGGACTGTAGGTTGAGGTTGGTTCCTGTGGAGCCACTATGAGCAGAAGCATTAACAATGCTCTACAAGTATAAAAGCCTGTGCCCTGTATGCATTCATTTACAGTTCTTGCCGTTGAGACTCCTCACAGAGTGTCCAAGCAAAGGTAGACACTAAAAACCAACATGCGGACTTCGTGAGGTTGCAAACCAAACAAACCTAAACTGTGGATCCCTCGTTTGAGGGTGATATGTTATCTTGGTTACAATACCAAGAGCGGTTGGCAGCCTCCCATGTCGGGACCCGTTTTCTAGACCGTTGCTATCTGGTGCATTGACAACGGGTTATGGGACCACACTTCTGGTTCTAAGGCACGCTTCCAAGACCAACGAGCGCGTGGTCTTGTAGGGCGCACATGTACAACAGGTACACAAAGATAGGACGGCTCCAATCTTCTCTATCGGCTCCATCGGCTTCTTCAGGTAGGGTGCGTGCACGTGGCAGACTAGGGGACGAGGAACAGCTTTGTCCATGTTGGACAAGACCCTCAAGCCCCAATGGGATTAAGCTCTACCCCTTTTTTAGAAGGTGGTACGACCCCGAGTCCGTTCTCTCACGACGGTACCATCACCTTCGGCGATCATCGGCTGGAGGAGTATGCAACGGAACCACTTGCACCTTTGATAACGGTCGCAGTGAACAGCCTCATCAGCCTCATCGGCCTCAACAAAGCAGAGTAGTAGCGAAGCAGAGAAGATGAGCAACCGCAGGAAATGGCGGATCTGACTGAAGCCCACCTTGAGACGGGTATATCCAAATTCATGGGGACAGGTTTTCCCTTGTGGAAATGGCAGTTTGAGATTTTCATGAACGTGCGTGGCTACCTCGACATCCTAAAAGGGACCGAGACAGCACCCGCTGATGCGACAGTGACCACGCATGCGGCTGACCTTGCAGCATGGACGCTGAAGAACAACATGGCTCTCGCCATTCTTGTGACGTCCATCAACTAGAATCAACACTCCCACATCACAGGATGCACATTGGCTGCCGAGGCCTACGCAAAACTCTCACGCGTGCATCAATCAAATACCCTAACAAATCGACTCTTCATCTTCCAAGGTTGATGTCGATGAGGGTGAGCGAAGGAGAATCGATACCCGTATTTTTGCAGTCGTTTGACAACGTGCTACAGGAGGTCCAGCAAATGGAATGGAATCTCGACTCCAACATGGTTGCCATGATCCTTCTAATGTTGCTGCCGGAAAGCTGGGGGTCCTTGATCACCGTATTTGGCGGTTGGACGGAGGCAGATATGACGTATGAGGTTGTCACCGAACACGTCCACAACGAGTCCATACGACATAGTGGCAGTGAGGCAAACATCTCAGCGTATGCCTCTCGGTTCGATGGACAAGGTGCAAGCTCTTGCTCTAGTCTAGGCAATAGCAAAAGCGGTGGCGGTGGAGGGAAAGGCAATGGTGGCCGGAAGAGTTCCAAGAAGCCCAGCAACTGTCACAACTGTGGCAAGGCCGGGCATTGGGCTAGGGACTGTCGTAGTCCCAAGAAAGAAGGCGAAAACAAGGGTGGGAAGGAGAAGAAGGTGCTCACCAACATGATGGCTAGAGGGTTGCCCATGAAGGGGGCAGCGATCCTTAGGCCCCGGGCATTTGCCCTTGACTCGGGCACCAACCACCACTCATCAAAAAAGAATGGTGGATTTGTCTCCATGGCCGAATCTGTCATGCGCATCAAGTATGCAAACGGCGGCGTCATCCAAGCCATGGGCGAAAGGAACAAGGTGATCACATTCAACGTGAACGGTGCGGAGAAGGCGGTCAACCTTCAAAAGGTGGTGTACATGCCCTCCTTTGCAGCCAACTTGCTGTCATTCTCACAAATCACCGACAACATGACAGTGGTGTTCACCAACAAGGAAGCTGTGGCCCTTAAAAATCTGGACATCAAGATTTCTTACACCAAAGACGCCCTCATGTTTCAAGTTCCAAGAGTCGACGGCCTCTACGTGTTTCAAACCAAAGTCACCAAGGCGTCGGATGAGGGACTCGCATGTGCCACCAAGACAGTGGCATCGGAGCCAAAGGATGCACCGCCGGCGATCGTTGTGGCCACCACATCAACCAAGGACACTGACGCTGAGCTGTGGCACTGGCGACTTGGACACGTGGCCAACAGGATCTTCTGACGACAACAACGAGGACACACCACCACTCGTGGAAGCACCAGAACCAAAGCAAGAAGCCGCACCAGTACCCCGATGCAGTTGGCGACCAAAGAAAGCACCTTTGCGATATGAGGATGATTGGACTGTACTTAACTCGTCCTGCATGACTCAGGGAGAGCCATCCACAGTTGCGGAGGTGATGAATGGCCCAGATGCGGCCAAGTGGAAGGAGGCCCTGGACAGTGAGCTCGCGTCCATTGCCGAGAACGGCACGTGGGTGCTGGCGGATAGACCCGACAAGGCCCACGTGGTGGGATAAAAGTGGGTCCTCCGAGTGAAGAAGAAGCAGGACGGAAAAATTGAAAAATTAAAGGCAAGGATAGTGGCAAAGGGGTTCTCTTAACGCCCGGGCTATGATGAGACGTTCATGCCTGTCGTGACCTTTACCTCCATTCGTTCTCTCCTTGCCATTGCAACTGCAAAGAACTTGGAGGTAAACCAGATTGACGTCAGGAAAGCTTTCCTCTATGGGAAGCTAGACAAGGAAGTCCTAATGGAGGTGCCCGAAGGAGTCAAAGTTCCCGAGGGCAAGGTGTGTAAGATGGTGAAAGAGCTCTACGGGATGAAACAGGCCCCAAGGATATGGTACAAGGAGACAGCTGGTTTCATGACCGGTCTCTCCTTTGCGCATTGCCAAAATGATCCGAGCATTTAGGTGTGCGATGATGGGAGTGGGCTGATGCTCGTTGCTTTCTATGTGGACGATCTGATAATTTTCTCTTCTCCGGTCAAGCTGCTGGATGAGTTGAAGTCTGACCTCAGCAAAAGGTTCAGAATGAAGGACATGGGTCCTCTCAAGTACTACCTCGGGATCACCATCCACTGCAACCAAGAAGTAGCAACCATTTAACTCAACCAAACCAAATACATGGGTGAGGTACTAAAGTGCTATGACATGGAAGACTACAAACTTGTCAGTACCCCAATGATGACCGATGCAAAACTGAAGGCCTCAATGTCGCCAAGCAATGAAGCAGAACGAAGGGAAATGCAAGACATCGTCTACCAGTCTGCCGTGGGAAACATCATGTACGCCATGGTCGGTACTCATCCGGACATCTCCTATGCTGTGGGACAAGTGAGCAGGTTCATGGCCAACCCAGGGCCACAATATTGGCAGGCAGTCAAGCGCATCTTGACTTCCTGCAAAAGACGCGTCACATGGGCCTCGTCCTTGGAGGCCAAGAAGGTACGGACCCCCTCCGCCTGAAGTGCTACACCGACGCCGACTGGGGAGGAAATCTTGATGGCCGGAAATCCACCTCTGGATACGTGTGCATCTTGAATGGCGCTGCCATCTCATGGTCCAGCAGGAAGCAGGATTGTGTTTCGGTGTCCACAGCTGAGGCAGAGTACGTTGCTTTGTTTGAGTTGTGCAAGGAGACTCAGTGGTTGCGCAACATGCTTGGCGAAATGATGGTGCCACAGGAGGATGCCACGGTTGTACACGTGGACAACATCAGCGCCATCTCGATGGATGAAGATGAGATCATCTCCCGGCGAACGAATCACATCGACATACGTTACCACTGCTCACGTGACCTGGTCATGAAGAACATGGTGGACTTGTAGCACTGCAAAACCAAGAGCATGCTTGCTGATTGCATGACCAAGACGACTTGCACTATGTAGGCATTCGTGGATTCGACATGAGGAGTTTGGCAGAGGAAGGGTGAGTTTCAAGGCATCGATGGAGTCCAGTGAGCGATAGATGGACAGAGGTGCAAGTGAGAGATTTGTTGAATGGTATGCACCTTGTCCACTGGCTAGCTGGCTGGTTGCACAAAAAGACAAGGCATGCACTGCTCTATGGAGTACATCCCCTTGGTCTGTTCTGAGATAGTCCAGGAATGCACTGCCCATAATGGGTATGTCCCTGGAGATTATCATATGAAACACAAGTTTTTTTTCATAGTTTTTTTTCATAGAATTTCTCTCTTTGTAAAATCTTGAGAGAATTTTGTAGATGTCCATTGTGCTCCTCAGGGGTGGTGTTGTACACCAGGATGTCATCAAGGTACACAATGCCAAAGTTGTCAAGATAGGGCCAAAATGTTGTTCATGGCCAACATCGATGTTGCAGGAAAATTTGTGAGACCAAATTTCATAACCATGAACTCAAAGTGCCCACACTCGATGTGGAACACCATCTCCTCAATGTCCTTGTTGGATACGCAGATCTCATGACATCCAATGTGTAGGTCCATTTTGGTGAAAATTGTTGCTCCTTGCAGTTTGTTGAAAAGTTCATCTGCTTGCGGAAGGGTGTAATGGTTCTTGATGGTGATGCCGTACAATGCTTTTTAGTCCATGTACACCCTCATGTCACTGGTTTTCTTTTTTACAAAAGGTATGGGTGTGGCGCAGGGTGACATGGATGGCCTTATGAATCCTTGACCAAGCATCTCGTCCAACCATCCTTTGATCTAAGCAATTGCGTGATCGTTCATCCAATAGGTTCCCTTGGCGGTTGGTCTACTGCTTGGTTTCAAGTCTATCTGATGATTAACACTTCATTGCAGAGGTATCTCTCCAGGTAGTTTCATGCTCCACATACGCTCGTGGTCGATGTGGATTCTTGGTTGTATCTGAATTGCATGCTAAGCTAGTTGTGTAGCACTTGCACCGGGTTGCTGACCCTACGGGGCCACACTCTCGGTCGCTCTGAGGTGTGAGTGACCACAACGGCTTTTGGCTGACAGATTCGGTTCAAACCCGGGGTGGCGGCCGGATCCCAGTTTGAGCTGCTCGAGTGGGTGGCCCGGTCAACCGCGTGCTAAGAGAGCTTGTAGCTCCTAACTCTCGACACTTGCTCTCTTGCCAACTTATCAAGTTTGTTTCCTCACCACTCTCATGCTCCGTCCTAGCCATGGATGTTGTGTATTCCTAGCTTGTGTGACAGCGAGTGTGTGTCGGCGTCTTGCCGTTACCTACTGGTATCAGAATGGAAGGGATATTGCCCTCCGCTCCATCGATCCGGGGCCTCTTACGGAGCGGGAAAAGTGACGTTCATCGGGAGCATCTCCTCACCCGTGACTCAGTTCCCACCTGTCCCACTACTTCTCATCCTTGCATCACAGAGGAGCCAGGGCATTCTAGCCTCAGCCTGCTGCGTCACCGCAATGCCGCAGCTCTATACCACTGGAGCTCTTTGTCGGCCCAACACCCCGACACTCTAGCCTCGGCCTGCCCCGCAGCTGCTTCTCAGTCCCGTAGTTCCGCAGTTCTGCACCACAGCTCCGCAGTCTTTCAGATCGGCATCACCTGAGAGCTGAGTCACCACAACTTCGCTCCGCCAGAGATCTTCGTGTCAGAAGATTGCAAGTGCTGCCGCAGAGTGGACGCGGTCGGAGAGACGAGCGTTTCAATGGTGGACAGGAGCACGAGCAGAAGCGAAGTGGAGGCGGCGATAGGATGACGAGCGGAAGCGGAAGATGATGAGGAATGATAAGGAAAGGCCTGGGCACGACACCAAAGGTGCGAGCGCTGGGATCGTTGCAGGAAGGAAGTGGACGCAGCACCTTGAGGGAAGGACGGAAGCTTCGTTGAAGGTGCAGGCGTTGCTGACGTATGAGTGACGTTTAGTAGTAGTGAGAGGGCGCAGTGCAAGAGCACGGGCGCTGAGCTGAGAATGGAAGGCAGGAGAGACTGGAGGCGGCCCAAAGGGCGAGCCTGAAGGGAATCCAATGGATTGATTATTGAATGTAGTACAAGCAATACAAATAGGAAAGGTCTAGCCTAGCGCGCTTCGTCGAGCGGGCATAGAGATAGCGGCTCAGGCAAGTGCGAGATTAGGGAGCGCCTCGAGACCACGATTCGGCTTTGCTAGCCGTACGCATAGGGGAGTGGTGAGTGCAGGCACGATCTTCGCAGGTGCGCTTCGCCTGGGCTGTTGTGGTATGCGACCGTTGGTTTTGGTCTTGGCGAGGCTCGCACAGCTTGTCGGTCGTGGGACCGTTCGGGTGTTGATCTTGTGACTCCGGAGATGAACCTGCATCTGTCACTCTTTATTTCCTCAGTGGCTGCACCCCTTGAAGCGATCTCCGAGATAATATCCGACACCCCCCTTAGATCGGGAGAGGGGTGCAAGCCTTGAATGGTAGGCCTGCGAGTCCTGCTTCTGTGGGAGTGCAGCACAGAGAGAGCTTGGGAGGTTTTGGAGGCGGTGGACGCCTTAGCACCAGGTTGTAGAGAGAAGAGAGGAAACCTGGGCGATGCAGCAGTTTTTGAGTTCTGTCAGTGAGTGNTTGTCACTCTTTATTTCCTCAGTGGCTGCACCCCTTGAAGCGATCTCCGAGATAATATCCGACACCCCCCTTAGATCGGGAGAGGGGTGCAAGCCTTGAATGGTAGGCCTGCGAGTCCTGCTTCTGTGGGAGTGCAACACAGAGAGAGCTTGGGAGGTTTTGGAGGTGGTGGACGCCTTAGCACCAGGTTGTAGAGAGAAGAGAGGAAACCTGGGCGATGCAGCAGTTTTTGAGTTCTGTCAATGAGTGCAGTGGTTGAGGGATCTTCAGTGAGGGGAAAGGAGCAGTCCGTCAGTAGTGTGGAGGAAAGTTCAGTTGAGTTGCAGTGAGGCAATGTGGGCTTGCAGTAGGAGGCTGACTGATTTCGATCACGTATCCATACAGTTCTTGGACTCGGGCCGTACTTGGATCTGCGCAGGTTATGGGCGGTGACAACTCTGCGAAGGCAGGCAGTCCAGATCTGTGAGGTCATGTGATGCGTTTTCATGAAGCAGTCTGCTTCCTGCAGTAGACGGTTGATGAAAAGCTTGCCATGGGCCGGGACTGTGGTCAGTAGTGTTCCGTGAGTTGTGCAATAGCTTGTGAGAAAGGTGTGAAGAGGTGCGTGAGAGGTGTTGGAGAGGATGAGGCGGGGTGGTCGGTCGAAGTGTTTGGTCTGTTGATTCAGCCAGTCCCTGAGTGCAGGAACAGTCCCGGTCAGTGTGCGAAGGGAGAGAATAGTGCAGTGCTGTGAGTATTGATCGTGAATGAAGAGGAAGTGACTGTGACGGGCCGTGGAGTATGTAGTCGGAGGCTGGATGAGGGCAATGTGTCGGGAGTCAAAGCTGCATAGAGAGGGGTGAGAAGAGAGAGGAGGAGAGGAGGACGCGGTGTACATCTCAAAACCATACTCCTTAGATCCAATCTCAGTCACAGGCTCAACTACTCCTAACATGACAGTATTGTTAGGAGCAGGGTTCACAACAGCAGGGATGGCAGGAGAAGATGGAGTTTCCATGTTGTTGGCTGGGGTTGAACGCCAGTTCGAACTTCCCATCCGGTTGTAGTAGCGTTGACGACGCTCTTCTGCCCAGTTGGGTTGTTCACCGTATGACTTGCCAGGGTTCTGATCAAGCCACTCGTCAGTAGCGCGATGATCACAGACCTGAGGCGGGTGGTTCCGACGGCCACACTTGGTTCCTTTGAATGGACCGTGGCGGATGATGTAGGAGCAGGCGGGAAAACGGTTGAACATGCGGTTGTCGGTGGTGGCGGCCATGGTTTCAAATGAGTTGGTGGCGATGGTAGTTTCACGTGCTTGCTTGGCGACGTAGTCCTATTCTGCTGCCATGAGTTTGGGGCTGATGACAGCGAGGGTCAGTTGGTCAACAGGCAGCTGCAGCAAGATTTGGCGGATGATGTCATACTGACCAGGAAGGCCGGATATGATGCGAGTGCAGACGACAGCAGGAGGAAGGTCAATATTCATTTCCTTGAGATCGCGTGCAATGGTGCTGACGGCTGCAATGTAACTGCCCATGTTGGTGTGGGCGGCGAAGGGCACGGAGAAGAGTGACATGATTTTGATTCCGCAGGCGGTGGAGGTGTTGTTGCTGAAGCGATCTTCAAGGGCTTTCCACACTTCGTGAGTCTTGCTGCCGAGGGTACGGATGTATTCATGCAGTTCAGGAGAGGAGGTGGTCATGATGGTCATGAGGGCGGTGCTGTTGGCGACTTCCTAGGAGGCACGGCTGATAGTGGTGGGGGTAACGGGGACAGAGGAGGAAGAGGCATTTGATGGAGCTGAGTGAGATACAGATCCACCGGAGGGGTCTCCACCGGGAGTGGTTGATGCAGTTGCAATTGAGGAGGAGGAGGTGGCATCAGGTGGTTCTATTCGAGTGTCGGAGTTGGTGATCAGATGGCTGAGGGTGACTCCTTCAACCTTTTGTGTTCCAAAGAAAAGTGACACTGAGTCGCTCCACAGCTTGTAGTTGCTGGTACCATCCGGCTTTACAGTGAGCTTGGGAAGACCAGACAGAGTGAGAGAGGATGCCATGATGGAGTTGACGACGAGACGATGGAGAGAATGGGCAGGTGAAGATGGTTGAGGATATTCTGCTGCAGCAATGAGAGTGTGCTGATGGCTCTTTGATAAGAATAAAGGGATATCACGATATTGATGCGCTTCGATTGCGGAGATGCTGTTGAGAAAATGAGACTGGGTGCAGGGGTGGAACCTCGTGCACTGATGGTGGAGATGATGAATGAGCGGAAATTGCTTGCTGATGGAGTGGGCGCAGGGGCAGAACCTCGTGCGTGCAATTTACCAAGAGGAAGTGGTATGGTGCTGCCACGACACCTTAGTCAGAAGAGGCGCTGCCACCGCGGTTCTTCTGGCGACCACAGTTCTTCGAGGCAGAGAATTTTGACAGGAGTGGGTGCGGCCGATGATGGCAAGCACGATGGAGCCAGGGGTGTTACTTGAGCTCTGATACCATGTCAGAAGATTGCAAGTGCTGCCGCAGAGTGGACGCGGTCGGAGAGACGAGCGTTTCAATGGTGGACAGGAGCACGAGCAGAAGCGAAATGGAGGCGGCGATAGGATGACGAGCGGAAGCGGAAGATGATGAGGAATGATAAGGAAAGGCCTGGGCGCGACACCAAAGGTGCGAGCACTGAGATCGTTACAAGAAGGAAGTGGACGCAGCACCTTGAGGGAAGGACGGAAGCTTCCTTGAAGGTGCGGGCGTTGCTGACGTATGAGTGACGTTTAGTAGTAGTGAGAGGGCGCAGTGCAAGAGCACGGGCGCTGAGCTGAGAATGGAAGGCAGGAGAGACTGGAGGCGGCCCAAAGGGCGAGCCTGAAGGGAATCCAATGGATTGATTATTGAACGTAGTACAAGCAATACAAATAGGAAAGGTCTAGCCTAGCGCGCTTCGTCGAGCGGGCATAGAGATAGCGGCTCGGGCAAGTGCGAGATTAGGGAGCGCCTCGAGACCACGATTCGGCTTTGCTAGCCGTACGCATAGGGGAGTGGTGAGTGCAGGCACGATCTTCGCAGGTGCGCTTCGCCTGGGC
>SZWC01007382.1:57491-78918 GCA_023375785.1 Penium margaritaceum | reverse complement strand
CCGTTGGTTTCGGTCTTGGCGAGGCTCGCACAGCTTGTCGGTCGTGGGACCGTTCGGGTGTTGATCTTGTGACTCCGGAGATGAACCTGCATCTGTCACTCTTTATTTCCTCAGTGGCTGCACCCCTTGAAGCGATCTCCGAGATAATATCCGACACTTCGTCCCCTCGGTGCCTTAACACTCGGATCTTATACCTCAGCTGCTCCACGATCCCACAGTCTCGCAGCTGGGCACAAAAGCACCGCACCTCCGCAGCCTTGCAGCTCGGTGTGAACCACTTGCCACATTTGTGTGCACATCGACGGCTGCGTCAGGGGCTTGAGCAGCCACCCTGGCTTCACCACCTGACAAGGAGCCGATCCCCACGTCACCAAGGGGTCAGATTGAACACACACACGTCAACGAGCTGGTTGCGTGCCACGAGGAGGAAGCAGAGCGAGGTGGGGTTGAGATGTGGGTACGCCGCCACCAGTGTGATAGCCCGGGATATTACCCTGGGGAGGACTATGATCCTGCGGAGCACATAGTGCTGGCGGATGCCGCCGAGTATGCAGCCTACTGCCAGTCCGCCTCGGACGACTCACCTACAGTGCAGAACGCACCAGCAATGGGGCCGCCACGTGAACAACGTCATCGTTCATCTCCTGTAAGCTCCCCAGTTGCCCGTAGGATCCGATAGCAGAGTCAGTTTATCGCCCTTTCTATGACGGCACCAGCCACGGCAGCAGCCGCGGCATAGCTAACCGAGGCTCGCTCACGTCATTCCACATCTCCCGCTGCAACTCAGGCTGCTGTTGCATCCTCTGGACCTTCTGACATCTTCACCATTTTGGAGGCGGCCCTAGTCTCTAGCTTTGCTGTCTCATCCACATTTTTAGCCACAGCTCGTGCTACACGTGCACCTGCCTGCACAGCTGCTTGCAGGGAAGTTGAGGCATACACCACCACAGCTGTCGATCAGGGTCCTCTTGCAGCCGCAACCGTCAACATAGCCACGCAGATTGCTGCAGCAACTGATTCTGTCGCAGCAGCAGCAGCCTCAGCTGCTACCGCTCTCTCAGTGCTGTGGTCTCCATCCAGACCTCGGCCTCTCAAGTTTCCTCTACAACCGCGTCCTCATCTCTCGGTCATGAGATCCGTATCCTGGTTACAGCTGTAGCTGCTGACTCCATCCTCACTGGTGCAGCTCTTGCTTGAGTTGCCTGCCTCATCTTTTTTGCATCATCCTCTGTGGCAGTCATTGCAGCCTCAGCAGCAGCTACACTGTCTCCATGGTTTGGCCTACGGCATTAGCCTCGGTGATCTGTACCCCTATTTGCTTGGGCACCCTCCTCTCCCTCTTCTTCCTTCTCTCATGTGGTCGTTTGCTTATGCTCACTCTTCTGTCATGCAACATCATCGAGCCTACCACCTCTTTTACATCCCACGCCCACTAGGGCAAGGGATACTCTGCCCAAAAATACTTGAGTGCCTCTCGCACCACTCACCATGCCAGTAGACAATGACTAGTATGCTGCTTTGTAGGAGGAGATGCGCAAAGAGCGTGCGGCTCTTCAAGCAGCCCTCACTACACAGCGAGCTGTAGAGGAAAAGTTGTGCGCTGAACAGGGCGATCACGAGACGTTTGCCGATCACATCGCCGACCTCGTTCTCAAGTGCCTGCAGCCTGCATTGCATTCCACCCCTGCTGCTTCTGCTGCTGCTAACATTGTTGGTCTACTGCTTGGTTTCAATTCTATCTGATGATTAACACTTCATTGCAGAGGTATCTCTCCAGCATTGGTGCATTTCAGGTTTGCTTTCTACTCCTGCCCTTTTCCATTTCTTGACTCCTTATTTCTTCTCTGTGACTTCTCCCCTTTTTTTCCTGTTATTGTTCATTCCAATAGTCGTGCAAGATATGCTCCGGCTTCCTGGAAGTCCAGTGCAGCCATGATCGTGTTCATTGACGGCGTCACTCTCCATCAGAGAAAGGTTTCTGTTGGCTACAATGCCGCCACAATATAGATTGTCACGTTAGAGTTGTCAGTCGTTGGATTATTGCATCCAAGCATTGTAGTTGGCACTGTACATGTAATTAGTCATTGCGATCATCAGCAGATGTTCTTCAGGATGGCGCATATTGCAATGGCTTGCCGGATGTCGCACTTGAGGTCGTTGCTGTAGTAGCAACAGAGTCTTTCACAGGTGAGGTCACTTCTAGTTATGACTTTGTGGAACTTTCGCGTCCACTCTGTCACAATAGATTGCTGATACAAGCGTTGAAGCTTGTACCATGCTTCAGAATTCTTGTTGATTTTTTGGAAGTGGGGAAGTATGATGTGCATGAAGCCCATCCAATTCTCTGGTGGAATCAATGAGCCATGCCACGTTGGATTAATTTACTCGAGAGGTGGAATTCCTGTGGTTCACGACGTGAGATAGGTCGGTTGAGCCATTGATCCATCTTTTCCGGTCTCCTACGGCTGTTGGATGATCATTAGACCAGAACACCAAGTTCAAGGTGTACCACACAAAATCAAGGCCGCGAGGTCAGTTTTCTTTTTCTCCTCGATGACCCCATCAATGGTGAAGTACACCTCCCAGCTCGACAACCACATCCTAACCGTTAGTCCTTTGGAATTCGCATGATTGAACCGTTCTGGAAGTGCCGTTCAAATTTAGGGTTCACTCCAGAGTTGGTTGTTTCTCTTGATGAGCAATGCTTCTTCTTTGGTTACTGATGGTCATCTTTGATTGCACTTGCTCCGTTAACCACCATCTTTGTGAGGTCTATGTTATTCTAAAGACAGTTGAGATGCTGTGAAGACTCGTGCGAGGTTGTCTCCGTGTAGTGATTGCGTTGGCTGCCCCTCCAGTGGTGCTACACCCTGATACCAAGTGTTACACCAAGCAAAATGTGCATGGTTTACATGAATGAGGTGTGGAGCAGAAGCAAATCAAAGAATTGGGAAAAAATATTTTTTATGATTAGTAAGTTTACTTTGATGACAAGAGTCAGATATTTTGTGCGCATATTTGGAAAACAAGAAAACAAATGAGGCATACATTGGTCTTGGATGCTCGAGTCGAGCGACACGTGTGACATCGCGTCGTGAGTGGTCTCTGTGAAAACTCCACCTAGAAGTCGGGGGGTTTTGAGACTATGGAAGCATATTTTAATAAAATTGTAGAGTTTTTGAGAAGTCAAGCAAACAGTATTTAGACATGGATGCAGTTTGCGACAGTTATGTCGACCATTCTACAAAGTGGTTGCACTTGTTGAAACCTTCAGAAATGGACCACAGGAGGTTGGTGCCAGGTGTCCAGAAATGCACTCAGCAGGGTGGCGTCTTGAGGTGGACGTGTGGTGGGCCAGGAATGTAATGACAGAAATACCCACTTGCAGAGTTTAGGGACTTGTGTACATTTGGTGTGTAACCTGCGGGGCGCAGCAGGTGCCCGTGCAAAAGAAAACTCTAGAACCCTAGGTGCAATAAGGGGGTGGATTGTGTATGGTTTGTACTTCAAACGAGGGCCAGAACTTGAAAATATGAAACAAAAAAAGGAATGAATAGTGCATGCCTCCACATGCTTGGAGGGCTGTCTCGACCACGAATCCGGCAGACGCTGACAGTCAGAATCCCCACGGTGAGAAACTGCTAGGAACATCCATAGCCTTTCTGTCATTAACGTGGCGGCACTTTCCTATCAGCTAACGCACTAGAAAGAAAGCATGTGCAAGAAACAGCAAGGTTAGGGCTAGGGAGACGTGAAAAGTCTCATGAGCCTTCAATAGCTTAGAACATAGAAATAAATGACAGCTGGTTAGCACACAACATAAATACATCTTGCGGCGCATGGCAGGTGACACACACCGCAGTGCCACTTTGTCCTCAAACCGGCCCGAAACCACTGTTTGGCCATAAATCTGCACACAGGCATCCAAAGGCAACACCTTCTGAACCTATAGAGGCAAAATATGAGGCCAGACATGAGACTGGCCGTACGCAGAGGTCTGGCACCTATTTCTGGATGCACAATGCAAAAATGAAAATACGGATAAAAAGCCAGTCCACCAAGAAACCTTTAGAGACTAAAGAAAGACTTCTGAGTGTCCGAGGAATCACCCGGAACGCCGTAGCCGCTTTCTGGCAACTGTTGGTGGGTAGGACCTCCATGCAACAGTGCTCCAGAGCCAGCTAGTTGGCATTAGGGATCTGCATGAGCATGGACATGGCCGAGTGGTAAAAAAGAGCTATACAAACAGACAAAGACGGTACACATCACAACACTCCCCAATGACCCGATGGTATGCATGCCCACACACACGCAAAACTGACACAAGTGCGCAATGAGATGCTCAACAGCCACAACACATACATCTCAAACTCAGCCTCCCTCATGCAAGGGGTGAAGCTTGACGGAACCAATGGCCACCATGAAATTTCCGCAACGACCCAGATGATACCTCTTGCTCCACAAGATCATGCACAAACTGACGCTCAATAGCGATGTGCTTCCATTTAAAACCCATCACTCCAAATTCATACACTCCTCTAATAGTGTTTACCAGACATAACCATACACAAGAGACTACTAGGAAATTTCCTAACATGCTACCAAGGGAAAATGGAAAGTAATGAGAACCCTCTCAAAGATAAACAATTCAATGTTTCTATACACACATCTTAAAAAAGGCTTCTTACATGGATTATAATTTCTGGGAAGATTCCTTCATTTCTCAGGAGGATACGTACCAAAATCAAATACACTTTTTAGACAAAATACAAGGGCTTGTAACATTTTTTCTCAAAATTTTATTTTACTATGATAAAAAATTGTTTTGTGGTTTCAATCCTTAATTCAGGAAGTAAACATCTGCCTGAAGCTTTAACAAGACATAATTCTGGCTATTGTGTGACAGTTTGGTCTCCAAATGACTACTTTTGAAAAATTAAAGAGCCCCAAGGAGAGCAATTGGCTTTGCGGTAGTGATCACTGTTCAGCTCAATGCAAACACTTTTTTCCAGTTCACGCACACACTTTGGCCTCCCCACCAAACCGCTCCCCCCCCCCCCCCCCCCCCCAATCCCACAATGTGTATGTGAGAGGTGTATTAGGAGGTGTGTAGCATATTATGCAGTGATATGCTGCAGACGTGGACTGGTTTGTTTGGGCCAACGAACATTCCACAAATTTTCTTCTGCGTACTTTCTATATTACTCCACAAAATTACCTTGTATGAATATCATATTGTAGGAATTTTGGAAGATTAATTGGATTTAAATTTTCTTTATTCCTAATTTTTGTGCACTAGTTATCATCTCCAATGACAGCACACTTCTATTGTATTCACCTCCACTTTCACTTCTTACATGCACTATGACCTCACATCCCCCCACACTTGCCTACCTTGAGCCTTACACAGACAACATCGTACACTAGTGGTTTTTTTCATTCTCGTAAGTCTCACTTATTCCTACACCTCCACACACACTCCCCACCCACACTTATATCTCGAATCCATACTCCACATCCTCCACCCAACCATATCTAGTCCAATACACTACAGAATTGAACAACTAGTGTATAGTTTTACACAAAATACACATATACACTCATACACCTCCAGAACGTGTACACAAGTACACACCTCCACATAAACAACACACACACTTTTTTTCAACTCCACATTCACTCCACACATACACTTTCACCTCACAGCCCCCTATCCTAGCTATCTATAGCATCTCACACGACACTGTACACTAGTGGGAACTTCTACTATGAACACACTCAGTCATTTTTACACCTTGTGCACTCTCCATATACGCTTTCACGAAACACCTTCCCCTCTCTCCATTCGACATACCTATAAACACAAATACATAAGTAAATAAATCATAGTGATGTAAATCCAAAGTACTGGTTGAGAAAGGAATATTA
Organism: Penium margaritaceum; assembly: GCA_023375785.1. Taxonomy (NCBI): domain Eukaryota; kingdom Viridiplantae; phylum Streptophyta; class Zygnematophyceae; order Desmidiales; family Peniaceae; genus Penium; species Penium margaritaceum. The sequence continues at coordinate 72,990 of SZWC01007382.1, read as the reverse complement.
ATCATGAGAAATAATTGTAATAACAGTTTTCATAATTTTTAGATTCATACAATGCTTTGACATAGACCATCTAGCTTTGTATACACTAGTGTATACCTTTACCCATATCAACCTCAACTTTTCCACACCTCCTTATGCAATCTCCACATATGCTTTCATCCTGTACCACCCTCTCCCACCTTCTACCCTCCTTCACACACACACAAACACACTAGAACTCTACACACTTGTGTAGTGCTTCACGTGAAAACAACAAATTTAAGTTTACACCTCTAGATTCACTTCCCACATACACTCTGCACACTCCCAACACCCCCGTGTGCCTCACCCTGGCCTTTCCCATGGGGCATTGTACATCAGTGTACAATCGCACCCACACCATGTTGGAAATAAGTGAGAACCAGCCTCATTGCACTCACCACTCAAAGAAATCTAAGTTCTGGAATAACGGTTCAAGCCCTATGAGCACCAACTTGACTAAACGGCTCTTCGGTCATCCGACCGTTCGACCAACAGTCAAGCACTCCTCTAATAATGTGACATGTGATACATGCATCTGGCTAACAGAAAGAAGCTATTTCATAGATCCTTTTGTCCTGTTTTTCTTGTATACACCGAGGATGTTCATTCCCTTGAACTTAACCCAGAACAGACATTTCCATCCTTTTCGCCTTTGGTTCCACGGCCTCCCCGTCGTGTCCTTGCTTTGCCGGCTTCTTGAGCTCTCAGTCTTTGCCTGCCAATCCCGGCTCTCGTACCTCCTTGCTTCATCACCCTCACTCTTCCGCTCACCTTTCTTTTGCCACATCAAGACTACTCTCTCTCACCTTCAGCTTTCTCTCTCACTACGCACCAGTCTACTCTGTCGCTCTGCCTCTGGTCCATAGCGTACGTATTGGCTTTTCTGTCTAACTTCTTTTCTCCCTTCACAGCTCTCCGCGTCCGTCATCCCTCTCCCTTAGTTCATCACTTACATTGCTTTTGCCTGCTTCTACCATAATTGCTCCACTTCCTCCATTATTCTGACATGGTATGAGAATGTCAGGTAGCATTGCCTTGTGTCTGCTGACCAAATCATCACTTTGATGTCCTCATTGCTGCCCTCCAGTTCTCGGCGTATTCATCACCTCCTCCCCTCTTGCAGCTTCCTCAGGAGCCAGCATCAGCATAATCTCCTTGACCGCTTCTCAAGTTTCAGTGGCTCCCATCACCGTGACAGATCGCCGTGTCCAATCACACGCCCGTGGAAAATCTGGCCTTTTCCGCCGTCAAAAGTCGGCAGCCTCTCTCAAGCCGCCTTCTGCCGGCACCTTCAACAAAGCCTCTTGTTGCATCTCCTTCTTGCTTTTTTCAACTTTCATTACCCTTTGTTAACATTTTTGTCCATGGATCCTACGTTTATGCTCCTCCCTCTGCTGATCCCACAAATCTCGTGACCACATGGCACGGTTACTTCTTCGTCACCCCTTCCGCCTCCCGCAACGCGGTCCCTTTCCTTTCCTCCTCTAGCTACCACAATCTTCCTCTCCAGCTCCATCTGCTTGATCAGTATCAAACGTCACCTCCATTGGTTTCTCCTTCTCTTCTCCACGTCATCCTCTTAAGTCGCCTTCTCGTGTCGCTTCACAGAAGCAGGAAATCACCCGGTATCAGGAAATCAGACACCACCAGTCTTCCTGCTCCTTGGTCTCAAGCCAACTGGTGGAACAAGCTGTCACTCTCCTGACAACCAGGGAATATTCCTGATTCCTCGGTATGTCCTCCTTCCGCTTCTCCTCTGGTAAAGAAGGAACTCCTCTCAGTGTCAGGACATTGGACACCTCCAGTCTCCCCGGTCGTTGGTCTCGAGCCAACTGGGGACGCAAGCCATCACTCCTCTTGCACCGGTGGAATTCCGTACTTAATTATCCTCCTTCATCTCAAACATTACCTGCCTCTTCATCAGATCTTCCTCCTTATCTGCCATCTGTCACAGCATCTCTTCATCTTTAGCTGCCTTCTTCGTCCATATTTTCAGCTCCATCATCTTCTTCATCATCCTCTCCTTCATCCTCAGCTTCCTTATCAGCCTCATCTTCATGAGCAAGCAACGTCCATACAGCGCATGTGGTTCACCCCCACTTCCAGGTCATCAATCCGCCGCTCATACGCAATCATCTTACACACGGCACAAGGATCCATCCCATCAAATTGCCAATCTCACAACGACCTGCACCCACGCTGTTCTCTCCTCAGCACATGCGGCTCGCCCCTGTGCCCAAAAATCATCATCAGCAATCCTCCTCTGCCATCACCAGCATTTGTAGCCAGCAAACGGGTATACATGAGGTAGCTACCATTCTCATAGTGGCTGCACCCATGCCGGCAATAGATTTTCTCATGGCGCATCGGCCCTCCCCTTCCCTTTGCCGCATCTCTACTCGTTTGGGCACGTGTACCGTCCCTGCATCCAAATCCATCATCATCATCCTCCTCTCCATCCCTCTGCTCAGCAAAAGGGTTTGCCGGCTCACTGTCCATCTCGCTATAACCTGTGTCCATGCTGACATTATCATCATTATCGTGCAAGGGGCCCGCCCCTGTCTCCAGCATCAACACCGCCTCATCTATCATCATCTTCATCATTGGTTGCACCAAAACTTTGGTCAACCTCACATTCCTTATCAGCCCTGCTTCTAACGTAAATTCTAGGAGCAGAGCTAACAGCTGCATGAACGAAAGCTTTCAAGGAGGCTGTCACTCCAAAAATATCAGGGATCACCGTGCCAGTCTCAAGCCGGCAAGGTGGACCAAGCCATCAGAACTGTCGAGCACCTCCCTGCCAACTGCCCCACGTGTCGTCACCTGGACAAAAGAGACCAGTTGTGGAAGAACTCCCTCTGTGCGTGGCGTTGTGGTAGCGCTCTCCACACCACTCATCACTTGCACAAAAAAGTAGCAGGTCACACGAACACACCGAGTTTTGTTGGAAGAAGGACAGCCGCCAGATTGCCTCGATCCAGCGATTTACTGGGCTCGGCAAAACAACAACAAAAAGGAAACAAGAGGGCCGAGAAAGAGATTTGTCCCCTCTCTCTTGACCCTCCTGTCTATCCTACATGTCGGGGTATGGTATGGCTGTGGGCAGGCCTCTTTAGGCATCCCACTGATCCATCCATCCGCAGCCTTACCCACTCTACTCATCCTATTGGAGCTCCGAAGAGCTGACTGGACTATGGTACTAGAAGCTGTATATTTTGGCAAGATTTGGACAAACAGGGTGTGTGGCCTAGCAGACTAAGTGAGAGTGTGAGCGTGAGCTCCTCTCGACTTCGAGTCTGCTGACGTGGCAAGGGACTGGAGCACGTGGAAGATATTGCCCTTTCTAAAGATGGATCCTGTGATCACGAATCATTGCGAGGGAAGTGGAATGATCGAAACCATTGCCGAATCGAGAAGTGTGATCATCCGGTCCTCTCGAGACAAACGCCCAAGAAGTATCAACAGCCATGGGAAGATACCGCACATCCGGGCGATCTCGTCCATGGATCGCACCGAGGGCACTGGGCATCCGCCAACCTCGGTCTGCCGATGATCAGAGATCATTGAGCAGCGTCCGGGTGATTCTGTGACTGAGAACTCGAAGCAATGGTGCCAGGTGAACATCGAACATCGACACATTGATGTTGAAATCGATGTATCGATGTTTCTAGGCCAAGATACCTCGATGTATACCTAATTTTACATGTGAAGTAGTGTGGTTGAATGTCTTACATTCGGGGATATTCGTGTAAATGATCAACCTGGACTGGAGAAAATAAAACTAAAGGAGCCCGGTCAGGACCCTGTCATGTCGCATTCCGAGTCTTGTCGCAGTGCAAGGAAGTGGGCTATAAGAATTTTTTACGCGACCTCCAGAATCCGCGGTGGAGAGAGAGAGAGAGGGCAAGAAATGGTGGATGATTGGTGGACCGACTGGTCGATCCAGTGGTCGGTGCACCATTCGTCCAGATCTGAATGTTCTATTGGACCAGTGGATCCGCCAATCACATCTGCACGGACCAGATCGACCATTCAAACCGTCCATTCAGATCGACAGTTGGTTCAGCCAATTTCCTCCCGCCTTTTCCAGCCAACATCGCGACCACAGTACGACACGGAATACACATGTAGTATGATTTGAGAGGATGTCGAAGAACAAAACAGTCTATTAAACAATCAAACGGTAGATGGTTTGAGAACAAAAACGTTTCGTATAAATGTTAAGCAATTCTTAAACTACTACACGTGATAGAAACGGTTTGACAGTACCGACCATTTATGTCACACGATTTCACTCTGACATAACTTCCGCCGACGTGTGCTTGTGCCCGATCTACACGGCCAACAAGTTTTTTTGTTCTTTTTTTGTTGTCCAATCGAGGCCGGCCGGCTGACTCAGCATTTTCAAAATGACATTCTCGCACAGCGGCCTCGATGTTACATCGAGGTGTCCGATGTAACCGATGCCTATGTAATGGTAATACAATGGACATCGATGGAAACACTGAATCAAAGACACAGGATACCAGACTACGTAAACTCTTGTACTTTTCTGCTATTAGCTAGTACAGACAGTTAAGTAGACGTAGGTTTGTATTTGTCATTACTTTGTCTGTGTGAGATCATTTTGAACAAGCTTGGTACCGTTGGAAAGCTTGTGAGACGAGTCGTGTAACTGTGCCTTCAGCCCATACTCTTGAATCGCATAGTCAATGACAGTACTGAGGCAAGAGTTCCTGTGTGTGTATGAGTGGTGACACGTATCTGAGAGATCATCACCAACAATTCAGCAAAGCATCGAAGTGCTGATCAATCAGGAAATTGCATCTGAAGATTCCTAAAGGTTATGTAATGTAAATTTTCAACATTTGGTATCAGATTAGGTGGTATCTTCAGATCTACGCAACTATGGCGGCAACCATCAACAATGGAGATCACTTCAAAGTGGCGCCATTTGACGGCGATGACTACCATACCTTCGCATTCAACATTGAGATGATTTTTCTAAACAAGGGCCTATGGGGAGTTGTCTGTAACCCTCCCACCGATACATTACCTGCAAGAGCGTCACTTGAAGAACAAGTCAGCTGGATGCGACGCTGTGATCAGGCCTTTTCTATTATGGCGCTGAATCTAACAGAACGACTCAAGTTTATCATGAGAGAAAATATCCCAACCAACTGTCCAAGGAAGGCTTGGAAGGCTATGAAGAATCTTTATGAAAGAACGAGCGATGTTGAACTGGGAAGTCTCTTGACAGAGTTTCACACTCAATAGATGGAAGAAGGAACACGTATGGAGGATCACGTGTCCCATCTTAAACATCTGGCCAGTCGCATTTCATCAATGCGAGAAGTGATCTTTGAAAGAGTCCTAGTACTAACTCTCTTTCGTGGACTACCTGTCAGATTCAAAGACACTATCAACCAACTTCAGACTTTTCAAAAACAGGGGAAGACCTTTGATGCTCAACTGGCTGAACTTCGAATAACTCTACAACAAGCAATTGATACACAAGGAAGAGCAGCTGGTGGGGCACCTGGTGCTGCCGTTGGAGCTGCACCACCAGTAGCAGCACCTGCAGCAGTAGCACCACCTGGAAGTCAACCATATTGTCGGACTCCGGAAAAGGCTGTCGAAGAGCTAATGATGGTTGAAGAACAATACGTCAAGGACAATGGAGGTGAAAATGGCCTCGTGACCAAATATCAGGGACAAAGGACGAAGAAGTTTGGATCCTATGGTAACAACAGTCAGGGCTCCCTTACGCACTTCAATAGCAGAGACCAACCAAATCCTCACTCACCACGGGGTTTTGTTCCACCAAATGATCGAGTGTGTTGGACGTGCAAGCAAAAGAGGCACATTGCCGTGCACTGCCCTAAACAACGTCCAAATTTTGCTGGTCATTATGGTTTTGGACGACCACATCAAGCAATGCTGACAACTTACATGTCCACCGTGGCCGCCTTTCTTACAGGGTCTTCAAAAGTACAGGAATTATCAGATGAAGAAAACAACTTTCAGTTAAATGTCCTGTCTGAAGGACCAATCCTGCCTGACAAAGACATGTCAGCCACACAGCCAGAGCATTCAACCTATGGCTCAGCAGCAAAAGATGCAGCACATCACACTCTGGCAGAAGAAGAATTTGTCACTGAAGAATTGGCCATGTGCTCCATCGACTGTGCGCTTCTCTTGGCTGCTGGCATCTTGGCATGGATTATGGACTCTGGTTGCACGAAACACATGACTTGCAAAAAGGACTGGTTCATCAACTTCAAACGCTTCCTGACACCACGAGAAGTCCGCCTTGGTCCCTTGCCTACGGGCAAGAGACAGTCAAGGTCGGCATTAAGTGCAATGGAAAACCAGCAATCAGGACTTTTGAAGACGTACTTTATGTCCCAGACCTCGCTGCAAATATTCTCTCTGTTACCAAGCTCAACGACAAAGGTTTCAAAGTGGTGTTTGATTCTGACAAGAACTGCAAGGTGTACAACCAGGCGTCTCAACTGGCAGTGGTGGCCACTCAAATGGGAAACCTGACCATCCTTGACACCAACGAACCTTCAAGACAACCAGAGAAGCAAGAGATGGCCTTTGTGGCCTCTTTACCCACATCGGCAAAGACAACTTCTTCGTCAACCACGGCAGATCTTTGGCACAAGCGTCTGGTACACGTCCTCTATTCAACTCTAACCAAAATGGCTGCAGATTCAGTTTCTCATGATCTTCCCACCAGTCTGCTGCAAGACAGTGAAGCACCTATGTGTGGAGGCTGCATCACAGGGAAACAACATTGAGCCTCTTTCCAAGTCCTTCCATCACATGGAACCCACGAGTGCCTGGAACTCGTGCACATGGACCTCTTCTATATCAAGGAAGGCTCTCTCACGAACAAGCATTATTTCCTCGTCATTCTGGATGACTACACACATATGGTCTGGACCCGGCTCCTCCACTTCAAATCTGATGCTATTTAGCAACTAAAACCTGGGTTCGACAAGTTGAAAACGAGACCAGCCTGACAGTCTAGAAAATCTGTACTGACAACGGCACCAAGATTGTTAACCGCAACCTCAGATTATGTTGGCCTGAGGGTGAGTGTGCACCCTAGAGGGTCCCTAGCAATGGCTGGTTCACACCACCAACTGCTTTTGGAGAGACTGAAACTGTGGAGGCAACTGGTTCCAAAGATGGCAGAAATCTTGTCGGAGAGTGTGGAAATAGTTTTTTGGACACAATTGATTGGGAATGAACACTTGATCAAGGATCAAAAGCAGTGATATTTTATAGCCACTGATCTAAGATTTCCAGAACACCAAAGCATGCCAGATTTGGAGCTTCCTAGCAAATTCTATGGCTTCTAGAGTGGCCCTTGGTAGGCTGTCCTTTTCCCACCTAGGAAGGCATCCTTTCCTTCCTCTAGAAGCTTCTGCCCCTTCCTAGATTCCTCAGCTTGCATCTAGTTGGAGGGAAGGTATCCAGAAGACCAAGACACCCCTAGATGCCTTGTAGAACAAGTCACCCCTTCTAGAAGGTGTGCCACCTTCCTGGACCCTCACCTGGCCTTCTAGAACCTTGAGGAACTCTAGAGGTTGAGCTAGCTTCCTGGCATCTATTTTCCACCTCCCTTGAGGCAGGACAGAAATTCATCTTGTGGGACTTGAACCCGGGCCCCTGCCTCTATAGGTGGACACCATTAACCACTAAGCCACTACGGCTCGTCTTTTTGGTGTTCCTTTTGGAGTCACTCCTGCCATGGTGAGGAGCATTTCTCCAACAATCTCCCCCTTGAGCATCACCCATGGCAGTTGTCCACGCTCAACCTGCAACTCAAGAGGCTTCGGAAAGCCCAAGCTCCATATAAGTAGCATCATGCCTGTCCTTGGGTTGCGCCTTTTTCATGGCATCAGCAAGCATGTGCTTTGTGCCGCAGTGCACAAGCACCACATCACCCTTTGCAACGAGGTCTTGTGCAAAGTGATGCCGGATCTCTATGTGCTTGGTCCTCCGGTGTAGCACAGGGTTCTCGGTCAGGCTGATGGCACTCATGTTGTCAACATTGAGTGCCGTTGGCTTCTTTTGCGGCACCCCAATCTCCTTGAGCAATCGCCGCAGCCATAGTGCCTCCTTTGCGGCTTCCGCAAGCGCAATATACTCCGCCTCAGTGCTGGATAGAGCCACACTGTCCTGCTTCCGGCTTGCCCAAGACACCGCTGCACCACCAAGCACAAAAACATAGCCCGATGTTAACTTGCTGTCATCAACGTCACCTGCGCAGTCAGCATCAGAGTAGCCAACCAGCTCGAGGGAGTCAGTCCGGGCTCCCCCTCCAAACACAAGTCGCGAATGTGTCGTTGCCTTCAAGTAGCGGAGGATTCTCTTCACCGCTTGCCAATGTAGCGGCCCCGGATCAGCAACATAACGGCTCACTTGTCCTTCAGCAAAGGTAAGGTCAGGCCGCATCGCCACCATGGCATACATTATGCTGCCAACCGCGGACTGGTACGGTACTCCAGACATCTCCTCCTCGTCCTCCGTGCTCGGGCCCATGCTCAAGCTCAGCTCACATATCGTTGTCATAGGTGTGCCGATGGGATTGCACTCCTCCATGTTGTACGGGCGGAGCACCTCCTGCACATATTTTTCTTGAACCATCTCTAGCGTGCGTGCTTTGCGGTCCCTCTTGATGGCGATGCCCAGGTAGTACTCAAGCTCGCCCATGTCTGTCATCTTGAACCGGCCGCCAAGCTGTTGCTTCAAGCTCCTGAGCTCCCCCTCATCCTAAGACACAAGGATGAGGTCATCGACGTAGAGGACGACAATTTGGTGGAGTCCCGGCTGATTACGCACATACACGCTGTGATCCACCTCGGAGTGCTTGAAGCCAAGCTCACCCATGAAACTATCCATCTTGAGGTACCACATGAGCGGAGCTTGCTTCAGTCCATAGAGCGCCATGCGAAGCTGGCACACCTTCCCTTGCGGCGCATCCACCCCTTCCAGCACCTCCATGTAGACTTCCTTGTCCAGGTCGCCATTGAGGAACGCAGTTTTGACATCCATTTAGTGGATTTCGTAATCGCGTGCCGTTGCCACCGAGAGGATAGTACGGATGGAGGCAAACTTGGCAACTGGTGCAAAGGTCTCGTCGTAGTGCTCCCCTTTTCTCTGGGCATACCCTTTCGCCACCAGCCGCGTCTTGTACCGCTCCACCTTCCCCTCTTTTGTGAGCTTCTTCCGGAAGATCCACTTAGAGCCGATGATTTTCTCGCCCTCCGGCCGGTCAACCAGCTCCCAAGTGCCGTTCTCCTCGTGGGAGGCAAGCTCAGATTTTATTGCTCCCTTCCACTCAGCCCCATCCTTCCCCTATAGTACCTCCTTTACAGATTGAGGCTCCTCTTGTGTGAAGAAGGCTTTTGCAAATCCAGTCCAAATGCCCTTGTCGGCATCGTACCTTTTAGTCTTTCTTCGCACACGGCTGCTCGTGTGGGGCTCTTGAGGCGGTTGTTGTTGTTGCTGTCCCCTTTTGGCGCCATCCCCTCCAAGCGCCTGCTCCCCCTCTCTTGGAGATCTTGGAGACATTGGTTGACTCCCCACCTCCACGTCCATCTCCGGTGCTTCGGATTCTTCATCCGAACTGGCCGGAACAAATTCTGCCGCTCGCCCATCCCTCGGGCGATCCTCTCTGGCTGGTGCTGCTGCGAGGACGTCACCCTCATTCACTTCCTCCGGCGTCTCCCCCTCAAGGAGTGGCATCCACTCCCCACTGTTGGAGAGACCTGCCTCCTTGTCTGTCCAACGGCTTTTCTAGTCGAACGTGATGTCGCGGCTCCGTACAACCTGTTGCCTTGTCAAAGAGCCGGTACGCCTTGCTTCCGCTCTCATATCCAAGGAAAACACACCGGCGGGTGCGCGGTTCTAGCTTGCTCTGTCCCTCACGTGCCTGCACCATCGCATGTACAACACAACCAAATGTGCGGAGGTGACCCACCGCCGGCTTCCTCCCGCTCCACACCTCTTGTGGCGTCTTCTACGCCTTGCTCTCCTTGTCCTTCAATGGCTTTGTCGGCATGAGATTCATGATATACACAGCTGTCCTTGCTACCTCCGCCCAATACCGTTGTGTCAGATCGGCGTCGCTCAACATGGATCGCACCATGTTAAGGATTGTGCAATTCGCTCTCTCTGCGACGCCATTCTGTTGTGGGCAGTGTGGAGTTGTTTTCTGCCACTCAATCCGCTTGCTCTTCATCCACCCAAGGCACCCTGCGTATTCACCGCCATTGTCACTCCGGAACGCCTTCACCTTCAACTCTATTTGCCGCTCCACATCTGCCACAAACTCCTGCATGCACGCAAGGTCCTCGCTCTTCCGCTTCATTGGGTAGAGGTAGAGTTTCCGGCTGTGGTCATTGATGAAGGTGAGGAAGTAGCGAGCTCCGCCGATGGAGCTCTCAAGCGGTCCACACGCATCTGTGTATACCACAGCCAGTTTTGCCGATGCACGCGTCCCCTTGGCCACAAACAGCTGCCGCGTTGATTTGCCAATGATGTATGGCTCACACACGGTCTCCTTGGTTCCATCAAGGCCGCTGACCCCGCACCACTTCCCTCTTAGCCATCTCCTTCACTGTCGATGGAGAAATGTGGCAGAGTCGGCGGTGCCATAGGTCCAGGTCTCCTCCATCCTTCGTTGCAAGATTGGCGGCGTTGGACCCCGTCCGGCTGCTGAGGATCTTCGCGCGTAGCAGGTACAAGTCGTCCTCCCTCTTGGCACGCACAATCACCTCACCTTTGCCCTCTTTGCGGACGACGGCCTCCTTCTTTGTGAAGAGCACCTCAAGTCCCTTGTCGGTAAGGCGGCTGACGGAGAGCAGGTTTGCCCCAAAGTTGGGCATATGCAACACATCGTGGATTGTGCTCGTGACGGGTTTGCCATCCACAATTGACTCAATGCGGACGTTACTCTCACCGGCGGCCACCTCTATTTTTCCATTGGCCACCATCATGCGTCTCTCCGAGGTGCCGTAGGTGACAAATGCCGCCCTGTTGCATTGCGTGTGGCAGCCTGATCTGGAGTCAATGACGGCAACTCCCGGATCCTTCAAGTTGGTGGAGTTGTACGTCAAAAGGGGGTGCTCATCTTTCTTCCCGCCCCCCTGCGACCGATCTATTTTCTTCTTGGGACAGTTGCGTGCGTAGTGGCCATCCTTGCCACAGTTGAAGCACTCCCCCTCCTTGTCACCCTTCTTGGTGCCCTGTTTGGCACCCTTCCACTTGTTGCCTCGGCCTCCACTTTGAGGATGAACTGTGTAAGCTGAACTTGATGCCGCTGCACTCTCTCGACCGCCACGCCGCATCCACTCATTGCGCACGTACTCAGCAACCTTCGGGTGCTTCAGCTCGTCGGACGGCCAGCCACCAAGGACTGTGATCATGGGAATCCAACTGTCCGGCAAGGCCAGAAGGAGTATCATAGCTTGCAACTGAGAGTCGACCTCCCAACCAGTGGCCACGCACTCCGCTGCAAGCGACTCAATCTGCTGCATGATCTCCATGACATTGTCGCCTTCATTGGCTTGAAGGGTGACGAGCCATTTGAAGATGAAGAGTTGATTGGAAAGGTTGCTTGACTGGTAGATGGAGCATAGTTTTGACCATGCTTCTGTGGCCAGGGTGCATCCTTGGATGTACCCAAGTTGTGGCGGGCATAACGCAGACACAAGGAGCGCCAACGCCTTTTTGTTGCGCTTCTTGTATGCCTCCTTCACCTCAGCCGTTGCAGTCTCCGACGGAGCAGTCTCATCACCCTTCACAAGCTCAAGCAGTCCCTTGTCCTCGAGGAAGACCTCAAACTGCCACCTCCACAAGGCAAAGCCTGTCCCATCAAACTTAAGGACAGCGTGGCTGATCTCTTGCTCGTTGGTCGCCATATCTTGCTGTTGGAAGCGTGAAATCAAGCTGGCTTTGAACCCCTTAGAGTCGTGGGCCCATAACCCTTTGTTGGCCTGAGGGTGAGTGTGCACCCTGGAGGATCCCTAGAAATGGCTGGTTCACACCACCAACTGTTTTTGGAGAGACTGAAACTGTGGAGGCAACTGGTTCCAAGGATGGCAGAAAACTATTCAGAGAGTGTGGCAACAGTTTTGTGGCCACAATGACTGGGAATGAACACTTGATCAAGGCTCAAAAGCAGTGGAATTTTATAGCTACTGATCTAAGCTTTCCAGAACACCAAAGCATGCCAGATTTGGAGCTTCGTAGAAAATTCTACGGCTTCTAGAGTGGCCCTTGGTAGGCTGTCCTTTTCCCACCTAGGAAGGCATCCTTTCCTTCCTCTAGAAGCTTCTGCCCCTTCCTAGATTCCTCAGCTTGCATCTAGTTGGAGGGAAGGTATCCAGAAGACCAAGACACCCCTATATGCCTTGTAGAACAAGTCACCCCTTCTAGAAGGTGTGCCACCTTCCTGGACCCTCACCTGGCCTTCTAGAACCTTAAGGAGGAACTCTAGAGGTTGAGCTAGCTTCCTGGCATCTATTTTCCACCTCTCTTGAGGCAGGACAGAAATTCATCCTGTGGGACTTGGACCCGGGCCCCTGCCTCTATAGGTGGACACCATTAACCACTAAGCCACTACGGCTTGTCTTTTTGGTGTTCCCTTTTGGAGTCACTCCTGCCATGGCGAGGAGCATCACTCCAACAAAGTCTTCTACAACGAGAGAGCCATTCAACATCAAACCACGGTGCCATATACCCCACAACAGAATGGCAAGGCAGAGCAAATGAATCAGACTCTTCTTGAACGAGTTCAGACCATGCTCCACACTGCTGGCCTTTCATCTGCTTTCTAGGCTGAAGCTCTTCACACTGCAGCATACATCACAAATCATCTTCCTTCTGCAAAGTTGCCTGCAGGTGCATCAACACCCTATGAAGTATGGACTGGGAACAAGCCCTATCTGGGAAACATCCGTATTTTTGGATTTATAGCACACGTCTAGGGCCGGCCAGAAGAATGCTCCAAGCTTGATCCACGATCAAAAGTCTGCATCCTTCTTGGGTACGAGACACGCGACATCTATCGACTTTGGGACCCATGATGCTCCCGCTGCTCCATAGACATTAGTCGGCATCCTGTACTACTCACGCAAGTGCTGGATCCCACCAGCTTCAAAGTTGCTATGCGCCACCCAGATGCCGACCAATGGCGCCAAGCAGCTCAAGAGGAACTCTCGCAACTTGAAAAACAGCACACAGGGGATCTTGTTCCTCAACCACAAAACACTCCCGTCGTCACGTGTGAGTGAGTGTTCAAAACCAAGTTGACCAGTGCAGGTACACCTGATCGCTACAAAGCCCGCCTTGTTGCGCACGGATACAGTCAAGTTCTTGGGGTCAACTATCAAGACACCTTTGCACGTGTAGCCAAGTACTCATCTATCAGAGTGATCCTATCTCTGGCCGCTAACAACAAATGGCACCTTCATCAAATGGACGTCAAAAGTGCCTTCCTCAATGACGACTTCAACGAAACAATCTACATGACTCAACCAGAGGGATTCATCTCTCCAGATATACCCGATCACGTCTGCAAGATCAACAAGTCTCTGTATGGCCTGAAACAAGCTCCAAGACAATGGAGCTTGAAGATTCATGAATTCTTCCTGGTCCAAGGTCTCCAACGTCTTCATTCAGACAACTCAGTGTACTTGTGTGGAGGATCTAATCTTCTCGGCGTTATTCTCTCTGTGGACGACCTCATTCTGTTTGGGCCATCTCTCTCTGTTCTGGATACCCTCAAACAACAGCTGTCTTGCCGTTTTGAAATGACTGACATGGGACCACTCAAGTACTACCTCGGCATCCAAGTCACTCATGACATAACGCACGGCCAGGTGACGCTCACTCAAGCCACCTATGCCCAACGTGTGGCCGACAAGTTTGGCCTTGGTACATCCACTTCACAGACTACACCACTTTCCAAGGATGACGGTCTCACCAAACTGGTCACAACAGCCACACCTTTGGCTTCCTTTGGAGGATGCCTAAGCTTTTCCACGAATGGCGGACTCATTGATGTACTCCTCTGTGGCTACGCGGCCTGACCTCTCCTTTTCCGTTGGCCTTCTCAGTCAAGGATGCCAACGCCCTACTGCTGCTCACATCTTAGCCGGCAAACGTAGCATTCGCTACCTCTGTGGATCCGCCTCTCTCGCTATCTGCTACTCCTCTGGGAAAAATATATTCCAGGGATTCTGTAATGCCGATCTCTCTGGTGATCACACCACAAGTCGCTCCACCTCTGGGTATGTTTTCCTTCTCAATGGTGGACCCGTCAGCTCGCGCAGCAAGAAGCAGTCTGTGGTCGCTTTTTCCTCTACCGAAGCTAAATACATCACTGAGAGTGAACGCACGAGAGAGGCAGTCTGGGTTCGCATGCTTCTGAGCGAGCTAGGGTTTGACCAACTTGAACCCATGCCCATTCACTGTGACAATGAAGGAGCCATCGCTCTCTCCGAAGATCCGGTTCTCCATGATCGAACCAAGCACGTCCGACGGCGGTATCATTACGTCCGTGACGCCATCGCGAAAGGCATGGTCGTCATGCACTACATCCCCACCACTGATCAAACTGCTGACATCTTCACCAAAGCTCTCTCTGCCGACCGCCAAGCTCATCTTTGCACTCGCATGGGTCTCGTCTCCTCATCCTGATCTCTCTCGACCCTGCCTTCTTGGCTCTTCGTCTACTGCCGCTCGTTCTAGGCCCTCTCTTTCCGTCCTCCCCATTTGAGGCGTTGGGACGGACAGAGGTGGTCATCGGTGGAGCCGTCGTCGCTTCCCGTTTCCGTGCCCCTCACATGAGACGTGGGTACAGATGCGGGTCGCGTGCGACCGCTTCCCCGACTCTCTTGCTTCTGCCCGCTTCCTCTCTACGTCCTCTTCTCCTGCTTGCCGCTGCTGGTTGTTCCCCTCTTCCGTCCCCCCCATATGAGGCGTTGGGACGGACGCGGGGACGTCAACCCCTCTGCCTCCTCTGCACACTTCCTCTCCCTTTCCATCTTTCTCCTCGCATCTGCACTCTCTTCTGCTTCTCCTCCCGCGCCTCGGTCCTCGCAAAACGCCTACGTCCTCACCCACTGGCCTGTTTGGGGCGGGGGCCACATCTTTCGTGACTGCAAATCTTCTCCAGTTATATCCTGTCCGGTCTGTCTTCAGACCCCGGTTGGTGGTCTGCCGCTGTCAGCACACCATTCGGGCCGGATGAGCGGGAGGTGGCCAACTTCCCCTAGTCCGGGCAGGGTGTGCTGCTGGGTCCGGTCTTTCCCCAGCCGTCGGGGCGTCGCCCGGGCTAAAACGTTCTCACCACCCCACTGTACACCCTGCGTCTTGTTCCTCTTGGTGTTCCGGACTTCCTTTTTTTTCTCTCTGACGAGGCTTGGTTGGCCGGGGGGGGGGGGGGGGGTTT
>SZWC01007382.1:14165-45574 GCA_023375785.1 Penium margaritaceum | reverse complement strand
TGTCAATGCGCCGGATAGCAACGGTCTAGAAAACGGGTCCCGACATGGGAGGCCGCCAACCGCTCTTGGTATTGCAACCAAGATAACATATCACCCTCGAACGAGGGATCCACACTTTAGGTTCGTTTGGTTTGCAACCTCACGAAGTCCGCATGTTGGTCTTTAGTGTCTACCTTTGGTTGGACACTCTGTGAGGAGTCTCAAAGGCAAGAAGTGTAAATGGATGCATGCAAGGTACAGGCTTTTATACTTGCAGAGCTTTGCTAAAGCTTCTGCTTGTAGTGGCTCCACTGGAGCCAACCTCAACCTACAATCCTACTTGGCGCGTCCTTAGACCGCCAAGTATCATCCTCAAGCCAGGCTTTTAGTAAGCTTCATAGAAGCTTCCTGTCCCAGTTTTGGCCAAAAAGAAAATTGTGGCCGTCGCGGGGTTTGAACCCGCGATCTCTTGTTTGAGACTCCGGTGCCTATTCAACCATGCCAAAAAGGTATGGTTCCTATGATGAGCCACAGGGGACATACCCATTATGGGTAGTGCATTCCTGGCCCATCTCAGAACAAACCAAGGGGACGTACTCCACAGAGCAGTGCATGCCTTGTCTGTATGTGAAGCTAGCCAGCTAGGCAGTGGACAAGGTGCATACTATTTCAACACACATCACCACAATCACCCTTTCCCTAACCAAACCATCAGCTTGTCAGATCACCTCAAGCACCGGACACAACCAGTACCGACAACCCACCTGACTCACAACAACAATCGTGACCAGACTTCTATCGGCCTCAACCCTCCTTTGACACCAACAGTCTCTTGCGAACTCTCCTTCATTCTACATCATACCATCCCACAACGACTGTCCACACACCATGCCTACTTCAGTCTTCCTGGAAATCCATCCCTACAAGTTCATGGTACAGCCTCATGCCAGTTCAGCCCTTCAGTTTCTCCTCCTTCTCCCCATCCTCCAACAGACCTTACTCAATCAACGCCACCTCCATCACCTCTTCAGCAACACACCAACTACTCAACTCCTTTACGCAGCGCGTCGGTAGTAAACGATCCCTTGCTGTATCTACGCCTCAACCCCACCGTGACAATCTCCAAGACTCCTCAAAAGAAAACCTGCTCCCCATCCTCAGTAATATCAACCGTCCATGATTCATGTCTTGAGGTCTTGCCCGGGGGTGTCAGACAATATCCACAAGATCCTCTAGACACTTCTCCATCAACCAAGTCTGACTACACCATACCCCTTCCAGGAAAAGATATTAATGACATGCCCTGCTGGGGCAGATGCGAACTCGCCCATTGGGGATATCGGAAACTCACAGACTGGTTCACCTCCCGCGAGCAACCAAAGCGGACCACAACCGATGAACGGTCGCTCCCGCATAACCAACGATCGATTGCTTCCCGCCAACCTCTCCCGGTTGACCCTACCATCAACAACGGCCGACAGCCTACCGGCGGGAACCCACCAACAGCGGCTCGGTACCCACTACATTCCAACGGTACCCGCGCACATACACCGAGGCCGTGTACCCGTCACCAGATCCAGAAGCTGCGGAGAGCGCCGAAGGCGCTACGGACCGCTAGGACACAAGCACGTCTCAGAAGACATCTCACGTACCGCCCACCGTAGCTGGTGGAGCACCTAGGCTAGGTAGAGTGTAGTACTTAACTCTGCTTTCTGTCTTGTATCCACTACCAGTTGTGGTCAATCAGTTATTCTCGCCTCATTGCCTGTTCGGGCCCGGGCTTCGGCCCTGCCCCCACTCGGCCTGTGACCATGGCCCGCTGCCATGGCACAGTGCCCTCTCTGATCATCGTTGCCATCGCTTCCATCAGCTTCCTTCTATCAGGCCCGGGCTTCGCCCTGCCTCCACGCCTTCCAGTCGCTACTCTGCCCGCTCCCTCGCGCTGCGGCCTCGCTCATCGCTCGGCCCGCCCCTGGACGCTGCGGCTCTCCTCCCCGTTCATCGCTCATGCCCACTCAGACGTATCGAGGCGCCTCAGACCTGGTGGACTGCCGGCCCGCGTACCTACGCTGCGGCGAGTGGTCCCCTTGGGCCTTTGCGCTAGCAACCTGAGCCTGTGGTATCATCATCATCATCATCATCATCTTCAGTCGGCCCGTGCCTCAGCGCTGCGGCCTTCCGGCCCGCGCCTCCACACTGCCACCACTCCTTGCTATCATCATGCTTCCGCATCTCTCGTCATGCCATTCAGTGCTCGTGCTTGTGCACCGCACCCAGAGACATCTATGTCATGTACCTCACAGTGCTTGTCCCTCCAACCGCGCCCACGCTTGCCAGAGTATCTTCTCTCATGTTCTGCTTCAGATGATCCTTCTCATGGAGCTTGCAGTTTCCTGACACATCGCGCCCGCACTTCCATGCTGTGGTGCATCAAACATCTCAGCGCCTGTACCTCTGGTACTGCACCCAAGACTCGGGTCATGATTGCTCCTCTCCTCCGCTCCATCGTGCCTGCCCTTACAATTTGCGGCGTCTTCATCCGTGGCCCGCAAATGGTGACTGTGGTTTGCCCCGCTGACTTGCCCGTACCAGTGTGCTGAGGCCTCCTCCTCTTCATCCCACCCG
Source organism: Penium margaritaceum (assembly GCA_023375785.1). NCBI lineage: Eukaryota > Viridiplantae > Streptophyta > Zygnematophyceae > Desmidiales > Peniaceae > Penium > Penium margaritaceum. The sequence goes on along the minus strand of SZWC01007382.1, from coordinate 42,970 downwards.
CACCAATGGTGCTGCACCCAGTTCATCCGTTTCCACCTCTCTCAAGCGCGCACCACATCGCTGTGGCTTGCTCTGCCATCAGACCGCGTCTCGGTGCCACGGCTTGATCTTACATTAGTTTCGTTTCACTGTTCAATCAGTGCTTTTTTATCTTCATTTACGAACAGAGAGTTCCTCCTTCAATGTGCCTGATCAGGCGCCATCGAGGGAGAGTTTTGGGTGGCCAAGACACAAGTCTCATGACATGGCTAGACAACGACAAGGCCAGCTGCTGCATTGCAAGCGACTAACAACTAACAGAGACTATCAGGGCACGCTGGGTGCACCTTCGTGTATTCTACATGGACACTAAGGCCCAGGGCCTTTGTGCCAAGATCGCCACCCTGAACACCAAGTGGGCCATTTAGGCATCGAGCCAGCCCTCCGCTGAGCTCTGGAGGCCATTGGTCAAAGGCGACCATTGGGCCCGCAGGAATAGCCTAAAATTGAGGTACTCATCTCTGGTTGTATAGAAAATGACTTAACCACTATTGCAGGTGTTGCACCCTTGCAGTGAAGGGGAGAGAGTACAGGAGGATCATGGACCAGTGCTAGCTTGTCTGCAGAAGAAGCAGGTGTAGGAAAATATGCAGGTGTGACCAAGGATGAGGCCACAGGCGCAAGTTCAGGTGTGCAAGAGGAAACTGACACTGGCATGGGAGCAAGTGTCCGAGGTGGTACGGACATTGGCATGGGAGCAGGTGTGCTAGAGGAAACTGACACTATTAGGAGAGCAAGCGTACCAGAGGGACCAACACAGGCATATGGAAGATGTGCGTAAGGGAGCGGAAGATGCCACCTGATCCACAGCCAGGATGGCTGGATCTTCATCAGCCGGAGACCGGACCACAGGTGAGGAGGCCTAGATGGACCCATCTGTAGGTATAGACTCCCCCATCCGTTGGGAAGCCTCACATGTGGGACCATGGTCAGCAATCAGCGGCCCAATGCTGGAAATGTCATGATAGGCAAAAGTCCAAAAGAAAAGAGCATATCGGGACTCGTCGATGCACTGACTAGCCGGATCCCGGTAGCACCAAACTTTTGACTACGGGGAAATACCAAGGAATGCACACATGCGATCCCAAGGTGAGACCTTAGACCCCTACTAGTCCTCGGTGTACCATGCACAGGCTAGGAATCCCCAAAAGCCGAGCAAGACAGAGTTCAATGTGATGTCCAATCCACATCTTGCATGGCGTGACATGGTCCAAAAGAGAAGGGTGCAGCAAGCGGTTCCACGTCATGCAAGAGAAGCCTTCAAAGGCAAAGAAATATGGAAGACCGCACTCAGATTGCAGGGTACAAAACACATCCTCAATGGTGCCGTTCGAGCGCTCAGACACAATTATCTGCTGTGGTGTAGCACGGACAGAGAGCTGGTCAAAGACACTGTTCTCAACAAACAAGGCTTCCATTTTTCCTAAAACATTACCACCACAATCTAAGCTGAACGTGTGAAGGGTGTGACAAGACTGGCATTCAGCCATCACGAGCCACAGGCTAACCGTTAGGGCGGCATCAATCTTGTAAAGGAGGTGGTAGACCTCCCACATCCGAGTGAGGTATTTTGACAGGGTAAGAACATATCACCCCCAATGTGAGAGAGATTCAATCGGATAAGGACTGAGAAGGGCCAAGTGGACCAGCTCTAGTGGACGTAGTGCCCATTAGGTGGGATCAGGGTCAGTGCAACAATGCATCTTACCATGAGCGCAAAGACGCATGCGGTCTTGGGCGGCTTCCCAAAGGGAGCTTCGTCAAGACTGAGGGCTGGCTGAGTCTGAATGAGCTTGGACATAGTGTCCGAGCTTACATAAAAAAGGCGGCCAAGACCTTGTGGTATGAGGAAAAAATACCAGTGATAAACACACGCACAAATACGGGGGAAGAGGAAGAGGCAGAGGAAGTACAAAGAAACACGTGATACAAGTCATCAACAAATGATTCATGCAGAACAATGGCACGTGTAATGAGAGCAATCACTGTGACAAAGTCAGGAGTGTGGTCAATAGAGAGATCCATCCTGGTACAAGCACCAACACAGAGCAGACTGAGCTCAAGAGCAAGGACAAAGAGCATAGTGGAGATATACAAGGGGCCAGCTGGACCATCAAAACGCACCATCCCAACGCCCTGAACTGGCAAGGTCTGACTAGATCCTGTACGAACGGTCCGAACTGATGTAACAGGACCAAGCACCACAAAGTCACTACGACGACAGGTAATGTGATGGGTGGCACTGGATTCAATAATCTAGGTACCACTCCTCTCATGACCTGTCATTGATTGAGGCCAACACATTGGACTGCCTGCCTATGAGAGCACACTCACACCTCCCTGAGTGTGTCTCGCAAGCAGTTGAAAAAGCTTTGCCATGATGTGGTCCCGAGGATCCATGCCTCCGATACCGCCTGGAGTGGATACAGCCGACCCATCTACCACTGTAGATGGATCCGCTGCTGTCAATGTCGTCGCACAATCTGCCTTGGTGGTACCGGAATACGCCCACTGGTTGTGTGCAGCCTGGATGCCACGCGTGATTTGGCTCCAGTCCAAGGGCTTCTTGCACTCCGTGTAGCGATGAGTGCGTCCATAGTTGTAGTATTGGATGAAGTGTCCATTTTCTCTGCTCGTTGGCTACTGCTATTACTACTATTGATGTCCCTTGTCGCATTTCTTTCCCCCCTGCTTCCCTTTGTGATGGTGGCACCCTGAGCTCATGTTGAAAAGGACAAGGGAGAGGTAGAAGAAGTGGAGGGGGAGGATCCAAGAGTAAGAGGGGCTGTTGGAAACGCAGTTGTCACCGCTAGGAAGGGGCTGGCCTGGTGTGCTTGAGCAGCTTCCTTGGCCTCCGTCAGCTGGAGATAGTAATGCTGGGTCCAAGGAAGCAGCTCAAGGGACTCAGATAGCTCCTCTAAGGTAGGAAAATAGAAGAAGGTGAAGAGGTTGGTGTAATCCATGTGCGCATTGAGCATGACGGTGTCAACCATTCAAACGTTTGCCCTCTGTCAATGCCCAACCAGCTGTAGATGTACATCATGCAGCGCCGGTATGCCGCTGCCAACTTTGGCTCTCCCTCATGCATGGAGTGCAGTCCCTTGAGGTTGGAAGCCCTCATTGTGTGTGTCTCTCCAGAAAAAAAGATCAGGGCCAACTCCCACCAGCAATGAGGGTTGCCCCTGTCACCCATCCCAGGTGCACCCAAGAAAGGATGGAAATTGATTACCGTCTCTTGGGGAAAACCGTAGAGTAGGATCGTGCATCGCACTCATGGTTTTCCTAGTTTTGCGGGCATCGACTTTCTAAACCTGGCTCAGTTTATGGGGCCACACCCCCTTCGTGTCAACCTACACGTGGAAAAATGCCTCTCAATAGTCAAACCCAGAATCACTGTCGTAATTTGGTTGCAAAGTCGAGAAGTCCTTCGGTTGCCGCTCTGTGGAGAGGACAAGCTCAAGCACTAGGACGGTCACCTGTTGAATGAGCAGTCCAGAGTATTGTTGTTTTATGCCCCCTTGGCGCATGGTATAGCTAACGGACAAGAGGGGGACAGCGAGGTGATTGCACGTGGAAAGTGAGAGGACGACTTGTACCTGCTACGTGCAAAGATCCTCGGCAGCCGGGCGGGGTCCGATGTTGCCCACCTCGCGAAGAAGGACAATGGAAACCTGGACCTATGGCACCGTCGCCTGTGTCACATTGCTCCCTCAACTGTGAGGGACATGGCAAAGAAGGAAGTGGTGCGGGGTCTTGAGGTCAAGAGCCTCGACGCAGTCAAGGATGCCGTGTGTGAGCCGTGCGTGGTTGGCAAGGCAATGTGGCAGCCGTTTGATGGCAAAGGGATGCGAGCATCGGCGAAGTTAGAGGTAGTGCACACAGATGTGTGTGGACCATTCGAGCCCTCCATTGATGGGGCGCGTTACTTTGTCACCTTTATCGACGACCATTGTCGCAAGCTCTACCTCTACATCATCAAGAGGAAGAGTTATTTCTTTTCGTGCATGCAGGAGTTTGTAGTGGCTATGGAGCGGCAAACGGAGTTGAAGGTGAAGGTGTTCTGGAGTGACAACGGCAGTGAGTACAATGGTTGCTCGGCATAGATGAAGAGCAAGGGGATTGTGTGGCAGAAAACTATGCCACATTCTCCGCAGTAGAACGGCGTTTCCGAGAGGGAGAACCACACCATCATCAACATGGTCCATACCATATTGAGCGATGCCAGCCTTGCACAGTGGTACTGGGGTGAGACGGCACGGACAGCGGAGTACATCATGAACCTGACGCTGATGAAGCCACTAAAGACGCGGAGTCCAATGTGTGGAAGATGCCACAAGAAGTGTGGAGCGGGAGGAGGCTAACTGTGGCTCACCTCCGCAAGTTTGGATGCACATGTACATGCACATGCTATTGTGCAGGCACGGGAGGGGCAGGGCAAGCTGGACCTGCAGACTCGCCGGTGCATCTTCGTCGGGTACGAGAGCGGGAGCAAGGTGTACCGGCTCCTCGAACCACAGAGGTAGCAGATCGTGAACAGTCAGAATGTCATGTTTGACGAGAACAGCTGTTGGAAGGACAAGGACGCGGTTCTCTCCAAGCGAGGGGAGTGGCTGCCACTCCCCTAGGGGGAGACGCCGAAGGACGCAAAAGAGGGTGACGTCCCATCGGCTCCAACCGGCGACAACCATCCGGGCGATGTGGGAGCGGCTGATTTGTATTCAGCCAAGTTAGACAATGAGCCCCAAGCGCCGGCATGAGTGGAGCTGAGCAAAGAGGTGGGGAGTGAGCCCGCATCCCCAACGGTCCCTCAGAGAGGAGGAGCAGGCTAGCGGTGCAAGTGGCATCGCCAGGGGGGAACAACAACAGTAGCAGCGGCAGCAGTAGCAAGAGCCTCAACAGCAGTAGCCCCGGATAAGTGGACGTGCAAGGAGGACGACAAAGAGGTACGATGCCGCGAAGGGCATCAAGACCGGATTTGCTCGAGTATTCTTTGCGCAAGAGGACCCTGAGACCATCACGGAGGCGTTGCAATGGAAGGATGAGGTTGAGTGGGAGGGAACTATAAAATCTGAGCTCTCCTCCCATTAAGAGAGCAACACTTGACAGCTGATTGACAGGCCGGAGGGAGCAAAAATCATCGGCTCCAAGTGAATCTTCAAGAAGAAGCTCACCAAGGAGGGAAAGGTGGAGCGGTACAAGGCGTGGCTGGCCGCGAAGGAGTACGTCCAACAGAAGGATAAAAGATACGATGAAACCTTCGCACCGGTGGAAAACTTTGCCTCCATCCTCTCCATCCTCTCGGTGGTGTTGAAGATTGCCCCTCTGCATGCCCAAGTGCGGCGCTGGGAGGCGCCGACGAGCCACCAGAGAGAGGAAATGCCTCGTCGACGGACCTGGCAACTTGAGGATTGCTCAGATCCTAAAATGGAGGATTGCCCCTGAACTTTGACGAGTCGCTCAATCCGGTGGAAGTTGTTTCACCGGAATCGGATCAGTAACAAGGGAGATATAGGCTTCCAAAGTTGGGGTGTGCGCGGCGGTTCTGGGAGCCAGCCTCGGTTCGACTTCCGCTGAATAATTGACCGGTACGAGTAACAAAATGCCATCTGGGGATTTTTCTCCGGAAGATCTGCCGAGGCGTCCAGTGGATGATCCGCCGGATTTCAGGAGTGCAGTTTGTTATTGAGGGACTTAGCCAGCCAAAATCCTGGCCCGGAGTCCGAAACTCAGAAGTACAGTTTGTTACTCGGGGACTTGGTCAAAGTTCCGACTGGAGGTCTGCGAACAGGTTTCCACCCACATCAATCCCCATCACCAAACTCGATGATTAACTCATCGAAACAGACCCCAAAGGCGTGAGGGGCGCCGCCACTACGCGTAGGGATATCTTCGCCTCCAGAATGGCGTTTTGATGGGTCCTTGATGTGTGAGGGCGCCTCGGCGGGCGACGTGGTACGTGCCGCCGACTGAGCGGCTGATTTGGGGTGCTGCGCTTCGGATGACGTAGCGAGAGCTATGGTGATCCAAATTGCGCACAATTTGGTGCGTTGGAGAGCTCATTCATATCCCTACACATTTTCAGGTCATGTCCCTGTTTAAACACTAATGCAAAATCGCGTTCTTCCCTTCGCAAAAGTGACTGTCTCGCATTTGTCTTCAACTGCCGAAAACATAGCGTGAGGCGACCAGAAAGCTCACGTTTAGACTCTGAACCACCCTCACAAAACATAGCTGTGAGCACGGAGGACACGTCGGGCCATGTTGGAACCGCACCCCGGTTTCTGACAAAGGGTTATGGGGCCACGGCCCTGACCGGTCTACACATCACTCACGGCTTTCGCGGCGGACGGGATTGTCGTCGGGGACAACATCGCTGTCAAACTCTGAGGTCCCAGAGTTGAAGACTGCGCAATGGCGCAAAACGAGACGCATGCCATCCAGAAGTATGCGGGCGGCCCTAGCTTTTGGCTATGGAGGTGGCACTTCGAGATCCACCTCGCGCATAAGGGTGTGTTGCAGGTCATGTTGGGAACCGAAGTCCTCGACAAAGCGACATCGACGGAAGCACAGAAGGAGGCCTTCGCAAAGACGAATACGGAGGCGCTCATGCTGCTGGTGTCTGGGACGGCTGAGTCGCAGTGGGGATACTTCCAAGGCTACAAGTCGGCAGCGGAGGCTTGGCAAAATCTTTGTACCATCCATCAATCTAAGTCGCTGGCGAAAAAAATCTTTGCCATGAAGCGACTTCTGACGGTGAGAATCAAGGAGGGAGATGACGTCACCTCCGCCATGCAGCAGATCGAGTCGCTCGCCTCATAATGTAATGACATGGAGTGGAAGATCAACACGTAGCTGCAGGCGATGGCCCTCCTCATGGCCCTTCCTGACAGTTGGAGCCCTCTCATCACAGTCTTGGAGGATGGTTAGAGGACAAGCTCACCTATGGCGCGGTCAAAGAGTACATCCGCAACGAGGTGCAGCGACGGAGCTGTGGGGAGTCCTCGTCTTCCTCATCGGCCCTCTTCACCAAAACGCGTGGTGGCGGAAGTGGGGGCAAGGGAGGTGGCGAACATGACGGCGACAAGAAGGGTGCCAAGAAGGGTGCATGCCGCAACTGTGGCAAGCAGGGCCACTGGGCCCGTGAGTGCACCGAGGAGGCAAAGGCCGGCGGCAAGGACGCCAAAGGCAAGAGTGTGCTCCTCAACGGCACTCAGAACTACTACCTCAAGAAGGCTAACTGGCGATGCCTTGACTCTGGAGCCAAGGAGCACACCCAAGTCAAGAAGGTCGGGTTCATCAACTACACCAATTCAAGCAAGTCCATGGTGGTCGCGAACGACAAAGTCAAGACGGCGGCTTGCCAAGGAGATGTGGACATGGAGGTGGTGGTTGGTGGGAAGCGGGTACAGCGCATGATCAAGAACGTGCAGCACGAACCTGGCTTGGCTGACATCCCAAGTTTCAGCCGCCTGACTGACAAGGGGTACGAGGTGCTCTTCAGGAGAAGAGGGGCAGTCCTGCGGAAGGACGGTGGCGGCGAGACCGTGCTGGAGGCTAAGCTCAAGGGAGGCCTCTACATCGTGGAGACCAAGGTGATCCCCGCGGCGACAGATTCAACAGACTCGTAGGAACGCACCGTCAACCTAGCCAAGGGACGGGGAGCTGATCTGGAGCTCTGGCACCGACGACTGGGGCATTCCTCACCCGCAGTTGTGAAGGAGATGGCGAAGCGCAAGCTGGTACGTGGCCTTGTCATCGATGGTGCGGAAGAGGCAACAGATGCAGCAAAGCACAAAAAGTGCGAGCCTTGCATTTTGGGCAAGGCACGGCGCAAACCGCTCAACGAGAACGTGAATCGTGCCTCGGACCTACTGGAGGTCATGCACAGCAATGTGTGTGGACCATTCAAGACAGCGTCAAAGAGTGGTGAGAGTTACTTCATCACCTTCATAGATGACTACAGCAGAAAACTCTACGTGTACTTCATGAAGCGGAAAGGCGAGGTCCTGGACCGCCTGAAGGAGTATGTCACCGCGCTGGAGAGGCAGACTGCCTGAAGGTTGAGCGCTACGCAGCGACAATGGCGGAGAGTATGTGGGCTGTAGCGGGTGGATGAAGCAGCAGGGCATAAAATGACAACAAACTACGCCATGTTTGCCTCAGTCAAATGGCGTGGCAGAGCGCGTGAACCAGAAGCTACTGAACATGATAGGGACCATGTTGGTGGATGCGGATTGGCCGCGAAGCTTCTGGACGGAAGCTGTGCGTACGACGAGCTACACTATCAACCTCACTCCTACAGCGGTGCTGAAGGGGAAGAGCGGTTGGAAGACGCCGCAGGAGGTTTGGAGCAGGCGCAAGCCAAGTGTGGCACACCTGAAAGTGTTCCGGTGCAAGGCGCATGCGGTGGTGCAGGCTGCGCAGAGGCGCGATAGCAATCTGGAGCGGAGGGAAAATTCGTATCTCTTCCTTGGCTATGAGAGCGTGCATAAGGAGTACAGGCTCTACGACATGCACAAGGGGGAGGTAATCCACAGCCGAGATGTTGAGTTTGACGAGCAGCAGAGCTACATCAGCAGGAACGACGTGGGTGTGGTGGACTCCCCAAAGACAGGGGAGTGGTTCGAGCTCCTTGACTACGAGAAGGAGCCGGCGGACGTCGAAGTTGAGGATGTGGCATCAGAGCATGACGGTGCACCAGCGGTGGCAGCCGAAACGGAGGACTCCGATGAAGATCAAGCTGATGAGGAGATCCACCGGAAGGATCCGGAGGATGAGGCACCAAGGGTGCCAAGGCGCACACTCCTGGCAGAGTGTGCAACGGGTTTCAGTGGAAAATCCACTGGACGCACCGTCCGTCCGGGCGATGCTTCGCCGGAGCGAGAGAGATCCTCGGGAAGCCTTCCGGTTGATGATGAACTGGAGCGTGCAAAGTCGGAGGGATCATAGCAAAGTGACGATGCGCCACCAAAACTGACATGTCGCAGCGGAAGGCAGCGAAAAGCCGGAAAGCGCTTCGACGCAAGCACCGGTCGATGGATTGGCATGACGCGGTGCATGGTGGCTGCATCAACAGAGCCGACTACCGTGCAAGAGATGCTTGCACGGCCCAAAGGGGGTCAATGGGACACAGCCATCAAATCAGAGCTGGCGTCCATCACGGAAAATGATACATGGGAGCTGGTTGACAGGCCGAAAGATGCCTAGGTCATTGGCTCAAAGTGGGTCTTCAAGACCAAGTTCCCAAAGGAAGGTGTGGTTTACAAGTACAAGGCGCGGCTGGTGGGGAAAGGATACGCACAACGTAAGGGGGAGCACTACGATGAGATGTTCGCTCCCATTGCCAAGTTCACAAGCATCCGGGCGATCCTTGCGGTGGCGGCCGCGAAGGACATGTAGCTCCACCAAATGGACGTAAAGACGGCCTTCCTCAATGGCATCATAGACAAAGAGATCTACATGGAGGTGCCGGAGGGGGTGGAGGCGCCGGATGGCAAGGTGTGCAAGTTGTGGAAGTCCTTGTACGGGTTAAAACAATCGCCGAGATGCTGGTACCAACAGATAGACAGCTTCATGGCACAACTCCGCTTCAAGCGCTGTGAATCGGATCACAACGTGTACGTGCGGCACAAAAAACAGCTCCATCAGATCATTGCACTCTACGTGGACGACATGATTTTGTGCTCGACAGATCTGCCGAGCCTACAGCGGTTGAAAGAGCAGTTGAGCAGCAAATTCCAGATAACGGACATGGGGGATTTGGAGTACTACCTCGGGGTGAGCATCACGCGGAACCGGAGGGCGCGCACGCTTGAGCTAGGGCAGGCCAAATACGTGGCCGAGGTGGTGAAGCGCTACGGCATGGAGGACTGCAAACCAGTTGGCAGTCCGGTCTCCACGACCTGTGAACTGAGTGCGACAATGGCACCGCAGACAAAAGAAGAGCGGGAGGATATGGCAGGGGTGCCCTACCAATCGGCGGTGGGCAACCTCATGTACGCCATGGTGGCAACTCGAGGGGACCTGGCCTACGTGGTGGGTCAAGTGAGCAGGTACGTGGCCGATCCAGGGCCACTACACTGGCAGGCGGTCAAGCGCACCCTCTGCTACCTACACGCGACGCGGCATGCGCGCTTGAGGTTTGACGGCAAGGGGCGGGTGGACCCTTTGTGTCTGGTCTGCTACACGGATGCAGACTACGCTGGCGATGTGGACAAGCAAAAGTCCACATCCGGCTACGTGTTCTTCCTCGCTGGTGCAGCGGTCTCGTGGTACAGCAGAAAGCAAGACTGTGTCGCCACCTCCACAGTGGAAGCAAAGTACATCACGCTAGCCGAGGCGGTGAAGGAGGAGGTGTGGCTCCGCAGGTTGCTGGGGGAGCTGAGCGTGCCGCAGCAGGAGCCAACGGTGGTGCAAGAGGACAACACCGGCTCAATCTCGCTGACCAACAACCCGACGCAGCACAGGAGGACGAAACACATCGACGTGCGTTATCACTACGCACGGGACATGGTTGAAAAGGGGCAGGTGGTGTTGCAGCACTGCAGCACGCACAACATGCTTGCGGATTGCTTGACCAAAGCGCAACCCATTGACCGGCACGCATTGAGCGTGGCCGGACTTAGGATGACCAGGTATGATGGGCTGGAGGGCGCAGCGGAAGATGAGTGAGAGCAAGCAAGAGCAGCGGGCATGGCAGGTGCACGGGGGAGAATGTTGAAGATTGCCCCTCTGCATGCCCAAGTGCGGCGCTTGGAGGCGCCGACGAGCCGCCAGAGAGAAGAAATTCCTCGTCGACGGATCTGGCGACTCGAGGATTGCTCGGATCCTAAACTGGAGGATTGCCCCTGAAAGTTGACGAGTCGGAAGTCAATGCGGTGGAAGTTGTTTCACTAGAATTGGATTAGTAACGAGGGAGATATAGGCTTCCAAAGTTAAGGTGTGTGCGGTGGTTCTGGGAGCCGGCCGCGGTTCGACTTCTGGTGAATAATTGACCGAAACGAGTAACAAAATGCCATCTGGGGATTTTGCTCTGGACGATCTGCCGAGGCGTCCGGTGGATGATCCGCCGGATTTCAGGAGTGCAGTTTGTTACTGAGGGACTTCGCCAAAATCCTGGCTCGGAGTCCAAAACTGAGGAGTACAGTTTGTTACTTGGGGACTTAGTCAAAATTCTGACTAGAGGTCCGCGAACAGGTTTCGACCCACATCAATCCCCATCACCAAACTCGATGATTAACTCATCGAAATAGACCCCAAAGGTGCGAGGGGTGCCGCCACTATGCGTAGGGACATCTTCGCCTCCGGAATGGCGTTTTGATGGGTCCTTGATGTGTGAGGGCGCCTCAGCGGGCGACGTGGTACGAGCCGCCGACTGAGCAGCTGATTTGGGGTTCTGCGCTTTGGATGATGTAGCGGGAGCTACGGTGATCCGAATCGCGCACGGTTTGGTGCGTTGGAGAGCTCATGAATAGCCCTACAAATGTTTAGATTATTTCCATGTTTAAAAACTAATGCAAAATTGCGTTCTTCCCTTCGCAAAAGTGACTGTCTCGCATTTGTCTTCAACTGCCAGAAACATAGCGTGAGGCAACCAGAAAGCTGACGCTTAGACTCAGAACCACCGGCACAAAACATAGACGTGAGCATGAAGGACTTGTTGGGCCACGTTGGAACCACACCCTGGTTTTTGACAGGTGGCGGCGGCGCGCGGCTAAGAAGTCCAGCAAATGGATGTAAAAACCGCATTCCTCAACGGCGACCTGGACAATGAGGTCTACATGGAGGTGCCGGAGGGGGTCGACGCGCCTCCGGGAAGGTGTGTCGGCTTCGTAAGGCGCTCTACGGGCTGAAGTAATCGCCGCTCACATTGTACCTGAAAATGGACGGCTTCATGGCCGAGCTTGGATTCAAGCACTGCGAGGCGGATCACAACTTGTACGTACAGAAGCAGCCGAGGTTGCACCAGATTTTGGTTTTTTACGTGGATCATCTCATCCTCATGTCATCGAAAATGGAGGAATTGGTGAACGTAAAGCAGAAGCTTGGTGGTCGGTTCAAAATGACCGACATGGGCAAGCTCGAGTACTACCTCGGCGTCGCCATCAAGGGGGACCGCAAGGCACGCACGCTCAAGATGGGACAGGCAAAGTACGTGCAAGAGGTGCTCCGCCTCTACAACATGGAGTGCAACCCTATCGGCACACCCATGACCACCACATGTGAGTTGAGCTCAAGCATGGGGTCGAGCACTGACGAGGAGAAGGAGTCGTCGGTAGGTGTACTATACCAGTCCGCTGTGGGGAGCATCATGTACGCCATGGTGGCGATGCGGCCCGACCTTGCCTTTGCGGAGGGCCAAGTGAGCCACTACATTGCTGATCCCGGGCCGCTACATTGGCAAGCGGTGAAGCGGATCCTCCGCTATCTCAAGGTGAAAAAACAGTCATAGCTCGTGTTTGGAGGGGGAGCGCGTGACGACTCCCTCAAGTTGGTCGGCTACTACGATGCTGACTGGACTGGTGATGTGGATGAAAGAAAATCAATATCGGGGTACGTGTTTGTGCTTGGTGGTGTAGTAGTTTCATGGGCAAGCAAGAAGTAGGACTGTGTTGCACTGTCCAGCACCAAAGAGGTGTACATCGCGGTCGCGGAAGCCGCAAAGGAGGCGGTGTGGCTACGACGGCTGCTAAAGGAGATCGACGTGCCGCAAATGAAGCCGACGGTACTCAATGTGGACAACATAAGTGCCATCAGCCTGACCCAGAACCCGGTGCTGCACAACAGGACCAAGCACATCGAGATCCAGCATCACTATGCGCGAGACTTGGTGGCGAAGGGAGATGCGGCTATCGTGCATTGTGGCACTAAGCGCATGCTCGCCGATGCCATGACAAAGGCACAGCCCAAGGAAAGGCACGAAGTGAGCTGCATGGAGCTCGGCCTGCGCTGTGAGGTTTAAAATGCTGCAGGTTCCAAGGATAGGGCATCAAGGGTGTAGTGCAAGGGGGAGATTGTTGACATTGTGTGCCCCTTGCCATGAGTGCTGTTGATCTTACTCCCTAGTTCGACCACTGCGAGTAATTGAACACTTGATCTGACTTTATATTTCAATTTCTTAGATTCCTTGGATCCCATGCAAGATCGAGCTTTGAATCACTCAATTTGAGTGAGTATTCAGAAAGTCAGCCTAGCCCAAAGTTCAGGTGTTTGGCCTATGGAATCTGGTACCCGCCATGGGTGGCGGGATAATCCACCTCCAGTGATCCGAGCTCATCTTCAACGAGCTCCAAATGCACCTGGGCCATGAATGAAGTGACTAGAGGGACTTCTTTGACCAGGGTGAACTTCTCCTTGACTTGTGGGTGAGGAAAGGTGCTTCGACGGGTCAACGTCAAAGCGCCTCCCGTTGCCTAGCGTGCAAGGCAAGGTGGGTAGCTCCACCAAGGGCTAATTCGACGGCCATAGCAGGGGCTCTATTGCTCCGATTTGGGCGTTCTTGCATGCATTGGAAAGCTTAGATCACAGGCTAAACGGATCTGGTGTAATCTGACAATTCTAAGAAACAAAAACGTGTTTCAATTCAGATCTACTGAATGCGACGTGTTCTATCCACTCACATCCGTGATCCTTGTGCTCCGCACTCTTCACCATTGGTGTCCATTGGCTACACCAAACACTGGTAGCGTGCTTCAATAATAGCTAGGCATTGATGAGGGTGCCTCCACACCCACTAGTGCCAATAAACGGTACTAGAACTACTAGATAGAGGAGCTTCTCACAGTAATTTCAGTAATGACATGATTCAGAAGCTGGGTTTGCACATCAAAACAATGGTATCAACCTGTGTGTGGTCGACTGTCAATCTGACCAAACCACTCCAACCGCAAATCGGAGATCTGCACGATGGAACAGTTTGGAGATCTTACCTGATGAGCGACCACAAAAAAATCTCATGTGAGATTTCATGTTCAGGCACAGTCCACGGGCAGAATAGAGCAATGGAGTAGTCTACATCAGCATCAATAGCAAGAAACGATACTTTCTTCTGATTGAATGACTCACAACACAGTGGCGGTTCTAGGAAGGAGCAAAAGATAAAGGAGTAGAGGAAGATGCAGCAGTCGTAAAACAATGCATGCAACTGATAGCTCTGGACATAGCCAAAAGATATGTACAATGTAGAGCACAGGCGTGGCTTTTCCATGTGGGACAAGGGAAAGTTGAAGAAATTGTGGCAACGGATGTGATGATATCAGTCTCATCGGCCTCGACACCTGGCAATCTGCTGTTATTCCAGAGGAGTTTATATCCATATTCAAGAATTTTGAAGGGGCTTTCCTCAACGAACCACCTTGAGAGTTACCTCCGCAATGCAATGTCAATCACCGCATAGTAGAAGAATGGTCAGCATGACCTATTGGATGAGTGACCACGACTTGACCAAGCTAAAAAATTATCTCTATGAAAAGCTCGGCGAGGGTTTCATTCGGCCTTCCATGGCACACTATGCGTAACTTTTACATTTTGTGAAAGAACCTAGAAAGATGCGAATGTGCGCGGACTGCCAGACGTTCTACAACATCACTAAACTGCTATCCCCTTCAACAAGCAGATGAGCTTTTTGACCAACTTGGCGGGACGAGGATTTTCACCAAATTTGACCTACCCATTGTCTATCATCAGACCCACGTACCTAATGAGGAAATCAAGAAGACGGTGTTCCGCACTAGATACTTTAAGTTCATGGTTATGTTGTTTAAACTTACCAACGTCCCTATTGTATTTAGGGAGGCAATGAAAAATATTTTTGGCCGTACCTCGATGAGATTATCAGTATATGTTTTGACGACATCCTAGTGTACAGTCGCATCTCCGAGGATCAGAATGGACATCCCCAAAAAGTTCCTTAGATTTTACATAGAGACACATTGTAGAGAAAAAAGTCTCAGATTGTGACTTTGGTCGCCGTTTGATCAAGTTCTTGGGCCACATAATGGGCGGAGGATGGATAATTATGGATCCAAAGATAGTGGAGGCGGTTGCTCATTGGCCAAAGCCGGCCAATATTTGAAAATTTGCAACTACTACCATTTATTTGTACACAACTATCCCAGAGTTCCAGTGCCTCTCTCCTATCTCACTCGTAACACCATCGAGAGGAATTGGGAGGACATCAAAGAAGAAGTTTTTAACTCCTTGAGAAACGCTCTGACCTCACTGCCAGCCCTGCAATTGGTAAATCCAACAATGGACTGTCAGGAATGCTTTCCTGGCATGCCCTGAACTGCTTAAGTGTGCACGGCTTCTTAGTGCAAAGAGACTTCCAAGTGAGGTGTGTGCTTTGGGTCGCCACAGCACCTAAGTGCAGAATTCTGGCAGAATACAGATTGCGGAAACGAAGAAAGGCTGCCAATCATTAATGGTTAGTTCTTTTGGTAAGATTACATCAGATTCGTATAGCCTGTGGCCTGAGCTTTCCAACGCATCCAAGCATGCCCAAAACAGAGCAGTACAGCCCCTGCTACGCCCATTCAAGCAGCCCTTGGTGGAGCCGCAATTGGCTGCCGCCGACGTGAGTCGTCTCCGACACGGGCCGACGACGACTCGAAGCGCCTTTCTTTGATTGACAAGTCAAAGGGCGGCTCAAACTGGTCCAGGGGACCTCCCTGGTTGCTTCCTCTAGGGCCTTGGGGTCTATGGAGCCAGTTGGAGCTGAACACGGACCACTGGCGGTGGAGTATCCTGTCACCCCCGACGGGTACCAGATTCCACCCGCCTCACCACCCGAACTTTGGGTAGGGCTAACTCTCTGAATTCTCAACCAAATTGAGCAACTGAAAGCTCGAAACTGCATGGAAAAATCCAAGCAGTCCAAATCTGAAATTGTATTGGACATCCAACTACTCTCTAGTAGTCGGACCAGGAAAACGGCAAACGGCAACCATGGCAGGGGCACTTTTTAACAATCTCCCCCGTACACCTTCCATGCCGGATGCCTCATGCTCACTCGTTACTCGTCCGCTCCAGCACCTTCAAGCCCTTCACAGCTTGTCAATCCAAGCCCTGCAAGGTTGATGACATGCGGATCCTGGGGCTGCGCCTTGGTCAAGCAATCTACGAGCATGTGCTTTGTGCTGCAATGCTACAGCACAACGTGTCCCTTCTCCACCATGTCGCGCGCGTAGTGGTAGCGCACGTCAATGTGCTTCGTCCTCCTGTGCTGCGTCGGGTTGTTGGTCAGCGAGATGGAGCCGGTGTTGTCCTCTTGAACCACCGTAGGCTCCTGTTGCGGCACGCCCAGCTCCCTCAGCAATCTGTGGAGCCACACCGCTTCCTTGACCGCCTCGGCCAGAGTGACGTACTCCGCCTCCACTGTGGAGGTGGCAACGCAGTCCTGCTTCCTGCTGCACCACGAGACCGCTGCATCTGTGAGGAAGAACACATAGCCAGAAGTGGACTTCCTCTTCTCCACATCGCCGGCGTAGAATGCGTCGGTGTAGCAGACCAGCCGCAAGGGGTCTGACCTCCCCTTTCCGTCGTACTTCAGGCGCGCATGTCGCGTTGCTTGCAAGTACCGGAGGGTGCGCTTCGCTGCCTGCCAGTGTAGTGGCCCAGGGTTGGCCACATACCTGCTCACCTGACCCACCGCGTAGGCCAGGTCCGGCTGAGTCGCCACCATGGCATACATCAGGCTGCCCACCACAGATTGGTAGGGCACCTTCGCCATGTCCTCCTTCTCCTCCTTAGTTTGCGGCGCCATCGCCGCACTTAGCTCACAGCTTGTGGAGAATGGACTGCCCACTGGTTTGCAATCCTCCATGCCGTACCGCTTCAGCACCTCAGCCACGTACTTGGCCTGTCCTAGCTCAAGAATGTGCGCCGTTCGGTTCCGCGTGATGCTCATCCCAAGGTAGTACTCCAGCTCCTCCATATCCGTCATCTTAAACCTTCTGCTCAGTTGCTCCTTGAGCTGCTGCAAAGCCGCCAGATCTAATGAACACAGGATCAGGTCGTCCACGTAGAGTGCAACAATCTGATGGAGTCCTTTGCTGTGCCGCACGTACATGCTGTGGTCTGACTCACAGCGCTTGAAGCAGAGCTCCGCCATGTAGCCATCCATATTCTGGTACCAACACCTAGGCGCCTGTTTTAGCCCGTACAAGGCCTTCCGCAGCTTGCACACCTTGCCCTCCGGCGCATCCACCCCCTCCGGCACCTCAAGGTAAATCTCCTTGTCGATGATGCCGTTCAAAAATGCCGTCTTGACATCCATTTGGTGGATCTCCATGTCCTTTGCGGCTGCCACCACGAGGATCGTCCGGATGCTTGTGAACTTGGCGACAGGCGCGAACGTCTCATCATAGTGTTCGCCTTTCTGCTGCGCATACCCCTTTGCCACTAGCCGCGCCTTATACTTCACCACCTTGCTGTCCTTGGTGAGCTTCACCTTGAACACCCACTTGGAGCTGATCACCTTCGCCCCCTCAGGCCGATCCACCAGCTCTCAAGTGCCGTTCTCAGCAAGGGACGCAAGTTCAAATTTTATCACTTCGCCCCACTGCTGCCCGTCAGGCCGTGCAAATGCCTCTTGCACAGTTGTCGGCTCCGTTGCGGCTGCCATCATGCACCCCGCCATGGCAACCCAGCGGCCTGTGCTTGCGTCATACGACTCCGCCGCATTCCGTTCCCTCCGGCTGTGACGCGACGACCTTGGCGACGCTGGCTGCTGGTCCTGCTGCTGCTCTGCTGCAACGTTGTCCTCGGCCGTGGGCTCCCCTGCGTCGACTGCTGTGTCCTGCGCTCTAGCGGCACCTGCACCTGCTGCCTTGCCCTGCTGCACTCCAGCACCGTCGTCCTCGGAGGCATCGACCTCTGCAGCCGCCGGCTCCTCCTCATGTTCAAGGAGTTGGAACCACTCCCCCTGCTTTGGTGAGCGTGATGCATCGATGTTGTTGTTGCTGCTATAGTAGCTCTGCTGCTCATCAAACGTGCCGTTGCGGCTGGTGATGATGTCCTGCATCCTAGATCAAAGAGGCAGTACGCCTTGAGCGCACTCTCGTATCCAAAGAACGCGTACGCCTTTGCACGCAGGTCCAGTTTGGAGTCTTTTCTTTGCGCGGCCTGCACCAAATCGTGCGCCTTGAACCCGAACGCCTTCATGTACGCCACGCTTGGTTTGCGCCCGCTCCAAGCCTCCTGTGGCGTCTTCCAGCCGCCCTTCCCTTTCAGCACTGCCGTTGGGGTGAGGTTGGTGATGTAGCACGCCGTACTCACGGCCTCGGCCCACAGGCTCCGTGGAAATTATGCATCCACAAGCATTGTGCGCGCAATGGTGAGTAGCGTCTGGTTTGCACGCTCCGCCACGCCATTAGACTGAGGCATGTATGGAGTGGTCTGCTGCCACTCAATCCCCTGCTCCTTCAGCCACCCTCCGCAGCCCACGTACTCGCCGTCATTGTCGTTGCGTAGCACTCTGACCTTGCGGCCAGTCTGCCTCTCCACCACAGCGACGTACTTCTTCAGCCGGTCCAGTACATCGATCTTCTGCTTCATGAAGTAGACGTAGAGTTTTCTGCTGCAATCGTCGATGAAGGTGACGAAGTACCGTGCGCCCCCAATGGACGACGTCTTGATTGGTCCGCACACAATCACTGTGCACGACCTTGGGCAGGTTCTCGGCCCATCGCTGTCCGTCTTGAAACGGCTTGCACTTTGCCTTGCCCACGATGCAGGGCTTGCACTTGTACTCTACGGAATCTGCTGCTGCGTCAGCTGAACCGGTGATGTTGAGGCCACGAACCATGTCGCGCTTCGATATCTCCTTCACGACTGTGGGCGATGAGTGCCCCAGTCGCCGATGCCACAGCTGCAGGTCTGCTCCCCCTCCTTTTGCGAGGTTGACAACGCGTGCTGGCGGATCTGCTGCATCTGTTGCCGAGGGGATGACCTTGGTTTCAACGATGTAGAGGCCTCCCTCGTGCTTCGCCTCGAGCACAACCTCGCCACCGCCGTCCATCCGCACGACTGCACCTTTTTTGCAAAAGAGCACTTCATAACCCTTTTCTGTCAAGTGGCTCACACTCAAAATGTCAGCCAGGCCGGGGACATGTTGCACGTTCTGGATAACACACTGCGCCTTCTTACCACCAACCACCACCTCAATGTCCGCATCACCTTGGCCGGCCGCAGGTTCGACCTTGTTGTTGGCGGTCACCATGGACTTTGCAGACTTGGTGTAGTTGATGAACCCCACCTTCTCAACTTGGGTGTGCTCTTCCGCACCTGAGTCGAGGCACCGCCGGTTGGCGCCCTTCAAGTCGTGGTTCCTCGTGCCGTTGAGGAGCGCCTTCTTGCCTTTGGCACCTTTGTTTCCAGCCTGCGCCTCCTCCGGGCACTCCTTGGCCCAATGGCCCTCCTTGCCACAGTTATGGCATGCATCCTTCTTGGCGCCCTTCTTGCCACCACCCTTGCCGCCGCCTCACTTGCCGCTGCTGCTACTACCTTGAGCTTTGGTGACGAGGGCAGTTGAGGATGATGAGGTCTCGCCACCGCTCCGACGGTGCACCTCGTCGCGGATGTACTCGGTGACTGCGCCGTAGGTGAGTTTACTCTCCTCCCAACCTCCCAGCACAGTGATGAGAGGACCCCAACTGTCGGGTAGAGCCAGGAGGAGCGCCATCGCCTACATCTTTGTGTCAATCTTCCACCCCACATCATTGCATTGTGAGGCAAGAGACTCAATCTGCTGCATGGCGGAAATGACGTCCTCACCCTCCTCGATCCACACCGTCAAGAGTCGCTTCATTGCGAAGATCTCATTGGCTAGGGATGTTGATTGGTGAATGGACGACGGTGCACCAGCGGTTGCAGCCGAAGCGGAGGACTCTAATGACGATCAAGCTGATGAGGCACCACGGGTGCCAAGGCGCGCACTCCCGGCAGAGTGGGCATCGGGCGTTGGTGGAAAATCCACTGGACGCGTCGGCCGTCCGGGTGATGTTTCGTTGGAGCGGGAGAGATCCTCCGGGAGCCATCCGGTCGATGATGAACCGGAGCGTGCAGAGTCGAAGGGATTGCAGCAGAGCGATGATGCGCCACCAAAACTGCCGTGCCGTAGCGGGAGGCAGCGGCAAGCGGGGAAGCGCTTCGACGCAAGCACCGGTCGATGGATTGGCATGACGCGGTGCATGCTGGCTGCATCAACAGAGCCGACAACCGTGCAAGAGGCGCTTGCGCGGCCCGAAGGGGATCAGTGGGACGCAGCCATCAAATCAGAGCTGGCGTCCATCACGGAAAATGATACGTGGGAGCTGGTTGACAGGCCGAAAGATGCCAAGGTCATCGGCTCAAAGTGGGTCTTCAAGACCAAGTTCACAAAGGAAGGTGTGGTTGACAAGTACAAGGCGCGGCTGGTGGCGAAAGGTTACGCACAGCGTAAGGGGGAGCACAACAATGAGACGTTTGCTCCCGTCGCCAAGTTCACAAGCATCAGGGCAATCCTTGCGCTGGCAGCCGCCAAGGACATGGAGCTCCACCAAATGGACGTAAAGACGGCCTTCCTCAATGGCATCATAGATAAAGAGATCTACATGGAGGTGCCAGAGGGGGTGGAGGCGCCGAAGGGCAAGGTGTGTAAGCTGCGGAAGTCCTTGTACGGGCTAAAACAATCGCCCAGATGTTGGTACCAACAGATGGACAGCTTCATGGCACAACTCGGCTTCAAGCATTGTGAGTCGGATCTTAGTGTGTACGTGCGGCGCAACAAGCAGCTCCACCAGATCGTCGCACTCTACGTGGACGACCTCATTTTGTGCTCGACGGATTTGCCGAGCCTAAAACGGCTGAGTAGCTGAGCAGTAGATTCTAGATGTCGGACATGGGGGAGTTGGAGTACTACCTCGGGGTGAGCATCACGCGGAACCGGAGGGCGCGCACCCTTGAGCTGGGGCAGGCCTAATATGTGGCCAAGGTACTGAAGCGATACGGCGTGGAGGACTGCAAACCAGTTGGCAGTCCAGTCTCCACGACCTGTGAACTAAGTGCGGCAATGGCCGCCGCAGACAAAAGAAGAGCGGGAGGATATGGCAGGGGTGCCCTACCAATCGGCGGTGGGCAGCCTCATGTACGCCATAGTGGCGACTCGACCGGACCTGGCCTACGCGGTGGGCCAAGTGAGCAGGTACGTGGCCGATCCAGGGCCACTACACTGGCAGGCGGTCAAGCGCATCCTCCGCTACCTACAGGCGACTTTGCATGCGCGCTTGAGGTTTGACGGCAAGGGGCGGGCGGACCCCTTGCGTCTAGTACACGGATGAGGACGACGCTGGCGATGTGGACAAGCGGAAGTCCACATCCGGCTATGTGTTCTTCCTTGCTGGTGTAGCGGTCTCGTGGTGAAGCAGAAAGCAGGACTGTGTCGCCACCTCCACAATGGAAGCAGAGTACATCGCGCTGGCCGAGACGGTCAAGGAGGCGGTGTGGCTCCGCAGGTTACTGGGGGAGTTGGGCGTGCCGCAGAAGGAGCCTACGGTGGTGCAAGAGGACAACACTGGCTCCATCTCGCTGACCAAGAACCCGACGCAGCACAGGAGGACAAAGCACATTGATGTGTGTTATCACTACGCACCGGACATGGTTGAAAAGGGGCAGGTGGTGCTGCAGCACTACAGCACGCACAACATGCTTGCGGATTGCTTGACCAAAGCGCAACCCGTGGACCGGCACGCATTGAGCGTGGCCGGACTTGGGATGACCAGCTATGATGGGCTAGAGGGCGCAGCGGAAGATGAGTGAGAGCAAGCAGGAGCAGCGGGAATGGCAGGTGCAAGGGGGAGAATGTTGAAGATTTGCCCCTCTGCATGCCCAAGTGCAGCGCCGGGAGGCGCCGACGAGCTGCCAGAGAGAGAAAATGCCTCGTCGTTGGATCTGGCGACTCGAGTATTGCTCGGATCCTAAATTGGAGGATTGCTCCTGAAAGTTCACGAGTCTCTGAATCCGGTGGAAGTTGTTTTTCCTGAATCGGACAAGTAACGAGGGAGATATGGGCTTCCAAAGTTGGGGTGTGCGCGACAGCTCTGGGAGTCGGCCGCGGTTCGACCGGAGGTGGATAATCCACCTGAACGAGTAACAAAATGCCATCTGGGGATTGTGCTCCGGAAGGACTGCCGAGGCGTCCGGTGGATGATCCGTCGGATTTAGGAGTGCAGTTTTGTTACTGAGGGACTTAGCCAAAATCCTGGCTCGGAGTCCGAAACTCAGAAGTACAGTTTGTTACTCGGGGACAGTCAAAATTCCGACTGGAGGTCCACGAAGAGGTTTCGACCCACATCAATCCCCATCACCAAACTCGATGATTAACTCATCGGAACAGACCCCAAAGGTGCGAAGGGCGCCGCCACTACGTGTAGGGACATGTGCGCCTCCGGAATGGCATTTTGATGGGTCCTTGATGTGTGAAGGTCTTCCGCGGGCGACGTGGTGCGCGCCGCCATGTGAGCGGTTGGTTTGGGGTGCTGCGCTTCGACTAACGTAGCGGGAGCTACGGTTATCCGAATTGTGCACGGTTTGGTGCGTTAGAGAGCTCATGACTAGCCCTACAAATGTTCAGATCTTTCCATGTCCAAAAACTAATGAAAAATCGCGTTATTCCCTTCCCAAAAGCAACTGTCTCACAACTGTCTTCCACTTCCAGAAACATAGCGTGAGGCGACCAGAAAGCTCACGCTTAGACTCAGAACTCGCACAAAACAAGCCGTGAACATAGAGGACCCGTCAGGCCACGTTGGTACTGCCACCACACAGTTTCCCAACAGATCCAACAATCTGGTCACAGAACTAGGATTCCACGCCGCCTTAATGAGAGTATGTTATATTGTAGTGACAAGTGACACTTCTTAAATAATCCTATGGTAGATGGTATTGGTGGTGCAAAATAGGCTTCTCTTGATGTCTCAAAGGGTTGCCGTATATGCCCTAAGTGGACATCCTGGATTGTCAAAGGCTCCTTCAAGGAACAGGGAGATTTGATGCCCGCGGCGGAATGAGTATCCTCACTTGACTTGAACTGCATCATACCAATTGTGGGTGTTGTCTCCGAAATGATCTAGTTCAGGGTCGTGCAACTATTCGACGGCTTGTGCTGCCATGGAGCTGATCGTAATGGTATGTGGCAGCTGCTAGTGACTGTTCAGCAATGGAGGTCAGTAGTTCTATCATGTTGATGATGGTGGTGCTGGCGATGGAGTGAAGTGCAACGAAGAGTGCTGCCACAACACTGCTCACGGAAGATGCCCTGCCATAGCTAGGCTTCTGTGTTCATGTTTTCGATGAAAGAGAGAAGTATAGAGGGAAGTGCTTGGGTGTAGGGGAAAGCTTGGTGAGAGGTTCAGCATGGGTGCAGATCATCGTGAGTGTGGCAGTTCGACCAAGCGGATTCAATGGCTGAATAGGTAAAGATGATAGCTGATTATTGTGGAAGGTTGATGAGTTGTGAGCAAAGTCAAAACCATGTACACTGCCGAGTAGAGAGAAAGAGGTACGGCAAGGGGAAGGTGAAGGCTTACGCGCTGCGAGAAATTTGCTGCTGGCTTGGATACAGGCCGCTAGTTGGCAGCTGGCATGTGTAGCTCGCAGCTGGCATGTGAAAGTCCTTGTGCTAGCCATGGATGTGGATGATTGCTGATGATGAACGTGGAGGCACATGGCTGATGATGATGTTTGGACGTAGGGGCAAACCATGTGCGCTGATGAAGCAATCAGCCTGGGTACAGGTCATTGCCAGATGGGCGGTTTGACCGGGTGAGTCCTTGGGCCGAGCGAAAGTCTAAATTTATGGATGAGGAAGGAAGATTGATGAGCTAGGCGTGGGGACGAGACCATGTGCACCATTGAATGCTGATTGATGATGAAGATGATGATGCTAATTAGGCAGATGATGATGCAGAGGAAGGCAATGATGATGATGAAGCGGATGAAGCTGATCAGCTTGATGAGCATGATATTAGGATATGATGGAGATGATGAAGCGGGTCATGCTGACAAGGAAGGTGGAGGCAGAGTATCAAATAGGAGGAGTTGATGAATTTAGAATGTAACAGTTGCAGCTGATGAAGATGGAGTACATGCGGCAGAGGAAGAATGGACGGCATGTGCTGACGAAGCAAGGAGTTCCTCTGATGTCACACGAGTGATAGCTTGTGCATCCGGTTGGCTCGAGACCAACGAGAAAGAAGACTGGTGGTATCCGGTTTCCTGGTGGGAAGAGGAGGTATGTTGCAGCAAGGGCGGTCTGAGAGGAGCAGGGACGTCTGCGGAGGGCAGGAGAGTGACGGCATGTTCCCCAGTTGGCTCGAGAGCGACGAGCAGGAAGAGAGGTGGTGTCCAATTTTGTGCCTTTGTGTGATGTTATGTTGCTAATGTAAACAAGAAGAAGCAATGGAAGAGGGTGGCTTCAGAGATAAGTGTGTAATAGAGGAGGTCGGCAAAGACAGAAGATGCTGATGATGCACATGAAGAAAATATAGCAGGAAGCAAGGATTACAGCAACCAGAGAAGGAGTATACAGGAAAGGCGCTGCGGGAGGGAGACGCGACAACGAGGAGGTGACCGTGCCATGCGGTCACTGAGGTCGTCAGGAGTATTGGAAAAAGAAATGGGCAGGCATAATTTGCAAAGGAAGTGATTTAGTGAAGAGCAATGGAAGCGAATTGAGGTGCGCAGTAGAGGCGGCAAGAAGCTTCAATGAAGAAGGCAGCATAGCACGGTTTTAAAGCTGCTTTTAGCTTGTTGGCGGTGGAAATGTGCCGGACGTTGCCTCAGGTGTGTGATTAGACGCAAGGCTTGATCATGGTGATGAGGGCCGCCAAGGCTTGAAGAGCGAACGAAGCAATGCTGCTAAAGACAGCTGCAAATAAAGCTCAATAGGTGCATAAAGGTGCCGGTGGCAGACGATGGCGGAGGAAGCGCTGTCAGCAGAGGGCGGAAATTTTGGTGTCGAAGCGATGACTTTATTAGGATGAACCAGGCAATGTTGCCTGATGCTCTGATACCATGTCAAAAGATTGGAGAGAGCAGAGTTGGCGATGGCGGAAGCAAGCAGAAGCAATGCGACACGAGGAAGTACGGGAGAGTGATGACATAGGTGAGAAATCGTCGGGTAATGCAAGGAGTTAGCCAAAAAGGACGAGAGGCAGGTAATGAGAGCTGAGGTAGTGCGCTGAGGTAGACAAGACTGCAAGGAGGAAATGTTGGGGGCAGAGGCATAGAGTTGAAGTGACGAAGAGAGTTGAGCGGAGGAACGAGAGTGACGGAGCGAAGATATGTGAGTGCGAGCATTGAGGGTGGATGGCGAATAAGGAAGGAGCGATCAGCGAGCACAGTGAAGACACGGTGGCAAAGCCATGCAACCAAAAGGACAGAGGAACGGACAACGTTCGTGAGGTGGAGCGAATGACGTAAGAAGCAAAGACAGTGGACATACAAAGCAGGAGGTGGTAAATAGTGAGACAAATTTCCATGCAAGGCTTAGCAGGGATTGAGAAAGTGCAAGCCCACTTAGGGAGGGAAGGGGAACGGGAAGTGACAAACGCTTGGCGACGCAGAGGCTAAGTATTAAGGGTTGTGGTGCAGGATTGTGTAGGATGGGCAGGATGATGTAGGATTGGGTAGCGTGGTGCAAGATGGTGCATGGTGTTTATGGTGGTGCAAGTGCATGATGGTGCACATTGGTGTAGTGTGTTGAAGGGTGGTGGAGGGTGATGGTGGATGGTGCAGGACGATGCAGGGTGGTACAGGGTGGCGCAAGGTGGTGAAGGATGGTGAAAGGGGTCAGCAAAAATCTCCAAGATCACAACATAGCCTTTTAGATCTCTTACGTACCCTCGGTCTTTCCCATCTGCCCATAACTTGCTGAAAAGCGGAACGGCAGAATCACTTAAATAACTGACTGAGGAACTGCTCAGCTCCCGGAATCTCCACCACACCGACCCACCTCGAGCGGCAACCCAAATGGCCAGCATCCCATCAGGCTACAGGTCGGAGATGTATTCGCACCCAAACCAACGATCAATTTCCCGCATTGACAACAGGCAAGTCCATCGACGAAGGCGGGAGAACCCCTTGGACGCGCCTCGGTCCTCATTACAGTCCAATGGAACCAAGGCTGGACCACCTCAACGGCTCCGTCAACAAATGGAGCCGACTTCAAGGCACAACATCAGTAGCTACAGTCGCGAAGCGGCTAAGGCGTCACCGTACTCATCGCCTGCCGTGAGGCTAGCTAATGGTTTGTGTAGGAAATGCTAGCGCATGTATGTATGTTGATCTGACACCATTGTTATCGGGGACTAGTGTAGACGCTGCCTGGGTCTAGGCGGCCCTAACTCCTCTCTCCTCTCTACTATTTTTCTAGATGATTCTGACCACACGACTACGTTTGCAGCATCGGTATTATGGTATGGTCCAGTTTTCAGGCAAAACGGACGACGCCCGGGTTCTGGGCTGTCGGCGGACTGGCAGGGCTCACCGAAAAAACCCTGCCAGCCAGAAAATAGGTCATCTTTCTGATTGGCTAGAAAGCTGAGTAACAAGCTCTACAGTGCTGGGGGGAGCTAGAACTTGGAGGCGTCTCACATTGCTGTTCATTCTTAGTTCCTAATCAGTTCTTTTCAGTTTTCACTGCCTTTCAGGTGCTAACTCCTCAGCGCGCAGTTTGTCTCTCACGGACTCAGAGGAGCAGAAGAAGGCAGCACTCCAAAGCAACGAGCGTGGGGGCCATGCCTACTCTAGCGACTCTACATCATGAACACGCCACTCTAGTCTAGGTTTCTAGCTAGCAACCGGTTGTCTGGGCCACCCACGCAAGTGGCTCGACGTGAGGCCCGGCCGCCACCCTGGAATCGACCAAACCGGTCGGCGAAATGCTGCCGTGGTTATCTCACACTACGGCATAACCGTGAGTGTGGCCCGGTACGATCAGCAACCTGGTGCCAACAAGACTAAAAAGGAAATGCTAGGCAGCAGGTTGGGGCAACAGCGTTGTTGATGCTGCGTGCGGGCTTCCACGCTTGTTGCTTAAGTCTGCTGCTTCCTTAGTCTGTTGCTCTACAGACCAAGTTTGGAAGCTCTGGGTTTGTTACTCAGAAACGCGCGCGCCAGTGTTAGCGCCACAAAGGAGCTGAGAACTGAAAGTGACTGATTAGGAATGAAGAATGAACAACAATGGGAGACCCCTACAAGTTCTATCTCCCCACCGGCTCTGTAGAGCTTGTTACTCAGCTAACCAGCCAATCAGAAAATAGACCTAGACCTATTTTCCGGAAGGCAGGGTTTTCTTGGTGAGCCCTGCCAGACTGCCGACATCCCAAAACCCGGGCGTCGTCCGTTTTGCCTGAAAACTGGACCATACCATAATACCGACGATGCGAACGCAGTCTTGTGGTCAGAAACAGCTAGAAAAACAGCAGTGAAGAGTTATGGCTGCCCGAACCCAGGGAGTGCCTACGATGGTCCATGATGCCAAACAGTGCCACGCAGCATGAGACATGGACCCTAGGCAGAGCATGACGCTACAGACGCAATGGCATAGTCAGATCCAGCGCTGGGCGCATGCAGACAGCATCTGCGGTGGCAGTGACCGCCGACGGCCCGACCGCCGAGGAGGCCTGCCGATGGAGCTGAGCACATCGCCGGAGGAAGGAGGCTCCAGCGAACTGTGAGTAGGCCTCAGCGTGCGTCGGCTCCACCGGACGACACTCGAGCAGCGTCGAGTCTCGCCGTCAGTCATCTGCACGCCGATGTACACAAGCCGGGAGGACACAACAGAGCACAATGAGAGATGCGGAAAACCAACAGACTACTCCTAGCTAGGCATGCATATCATCAAGAAGAAAAACACATCGACCACAAGCTTATGTGGATGCATGTCTACTCATGTGTCTCTCCATTGTTAGATCAGAAAATGCTAATCACAACATCCTGCTAAATACTAATCACAGCATCTTGAAGCCAACAACTTTGCTCTCACGCACATCTGAGCATGGTGGAGCTCGCGCCAATCTTGCTTTCGCCTGAGACACTAGAGTTGCTGAGCCCACCTAAAGTAATGGCATGTGTATGTGCGGAGTCAAGAGGTCACTTGCATGTAACACAGTCACAACGAACAACGTGCAGAGATGGTGTGTGCATGTGAGCAGAGCCAAGAGGTCCGTCAGTCCAAGGTACATAAGCTCTCACTGGGGCTCATTGTACCTTCTCTTTGTTAATAAATCTGTGCACCTACCATTCTTTTGCTCACTACCAAAGCTCGTGTGCTGTTTAGCATGGGCCTGTGTGCCCTAGATCAACACCAACACAACAGGCCCACCCTCGAGAGTCGACTACGGACCCCCAACACAAGCGAGCCTGCCCCTCTGTTGAAGTTCGTTGGCCACTCACAACTCTGTGCCCTCTTGCCTCTCACACCACGCACACATCCTGTACAGATTAAATGACAATGGTTCATCCTGGGAAAGCGTCCAATGTGGCTATCATGGTCGGAGCCGCTGACGCCATCAAGCTGTCTCTGCTGCTGGACCCAGGAATACCCCTTGGCATCGCCAAGACCATTGCATGAACCTGTCTGAATCTCTACATGACTCTCACTGATGCGGTAGATACCTGGGCTCGTACACTCTCACTGCCGTGCCCTATCTCATATTGCCTTGCCTTGCATGTGGAGGGGGAGTTGCATATTTCCCGGGTGCTGATCCTCAGGGGGCCACCGTGCC
>SZWC01007381.1:103558-118633 GCA_023375785.1 Penium margaritaceum | reverse complement strand
CTTCCGTGGTGGCCGGCGTCAACATCGCCAAGTTCGAAGGCAAGAACTTCTTCAACTATAGCAACAACATGAAGATGTGGCTGATGGAGAAGGTTTTTTGGAGCCAGGTGGATGAGAATAAGAAGGAGCCAGCAGAAATCTCCCTCTCCCCTGGCGAGGCCCGTAACTACCGCGAGAAGCGTGACCGCGCCCTCGCAACCATCTACCTCCACCTCTCCGAATGGTAGCAACTCTTTGTCCGTGGCATCCTTACACCAAATGAGGTTTGGAAAAAGCTTGATTCCACTTTTGCTTCCAAGTCAATCCTCATGAACATGCAGCTGCGTCGTCGCTTTCACACTGTGAAGATGGATGAGTCTCGATCCATGATTGACTACATCAACATGGTGAAGTCTCTCTCTAACCAACTTGCTGTAATTGAGGACCCATTCAAGGAGCGTCTGGTCATGCTAACCATCCTCTCTGGCCTTCCTAGCAGTTACACTCCTGTCATTGCTTCCCTGGACCAGCGCGGCGACAAGCTCTCCCTCAAGATGTGGAGGAGAGCCTACTTTTTGAGGAGGAGCGGCGCAAGGGAGAGGAGGGCGGAAGCGGACTGGACGTCGCTCTCATTACTAACTCTGATCATGGGGGTGGTGCTACACCAACCAGGGGCAACGGTGGAGGAGGGAAGAAGAAGGGGAACTGCCATGACTGCAACAAGCCGGGCTATTGGACACGCGAATGCCGAAAGAAGAAGGCAGACCTTGCGGCTGGAGTGGGAGCGGGAATGTTTTCCGACGCTTCTGCAAATGCAGCAGATTAGGAGAATGGATTTGTGACCACAATCCGGATCCTACACGTCTCCGACAACACCGCCTTCTTCTGGATCATAAAAAAAGGAGCCATGCGGCACATGGGGTGTTTCCGGGAGTGGTTCGTCTTCTACACCGCCATCAAGCCCCGTCGGGTGTACATGGGGGACAATCATGTGCAAATGGCGGTTGGGGAGGGTGAGATTGTGTTTTGTGTTTTCGTTGAGGGTAAGCACATGGAACTTCATGTGAAAGGGGTGCTCCATGTTCCGGGCCTGGCAGCTAACCTCCTCTCTATCTCATCTCTCATCTCCGAAGGCATGCAGGTTTGCTTTGATTATGGTGGCTGTACCATCTCTGCCCGTGCAGGCCGTGTGCTAACAAAAGTGAACAAGGAGGAGAGTCTTTACCGCCTCTACGTGGCGTTGGAGAAGAAAGCCGACTGAGCGTTGGCGGTGAGAGAGGGAAAACACATCATCGGCCTGTGGCACCGCCGGCTCGGTCACCTCGGCTTTGGCGCTATCATCTGCATGCAACAGATGGTCCGCGGCCTGTAGCTCAAGGGGGTGAAGCAGGCTCACGCGTAGGCTTGTGAGAGCTGCATTGAAAGGAACCAAGCCCGCTCTCCTTTCACGGGGGAAGGGAAGGGGGCGGCTGAGCTTCTCTCACTTTTTCAATCTGATTTGTGCGGTCCTATGCCATCACAATCGCTGTCCGGCAAGTTGTACTTTGTCACGTTCATTGATGACAAGTCGAGGAAGACGTGGGTGTCCTTCTTGGCTGGCAAGGATGCGTTCTTTAATGCTTTCAAGGCGTGGCGGCCAGGCGGCTGCATCTCCGGCATGCAAACGGTCAGACACGGAACCAACCTGACAGTGGACCTCGATCGCGTGCGTGTCGGCACCAGCCATGGCCTCCTACAGCCTTGCCACCTCATCGCATAGGTCATCCGTCAAATCATCTGTGGCCTGGCCGCCAGCTGCTGGCAGGGCGTCGATACTGGATAACGTGTCGGTATCTACATTATCTACATCTGCATGAGGTGCTTATATAGAGGCATCGGCTGCCGCTAACACACTTGTCATACAGCTGTCGACTGCTGGCCGGACATTGGCCTGCATCGGTTAATCTGCCTCTGCCCTTATTGGGAGCCTCTACAATTTCTTGGGGATGCTCCCAGCCCCTTGTGCACAACCAATCATCCACCTTTTGCTGAACGTCTGCCCATCCTTGACGTGTATCCTGTACAGACCTCTGTGCTGCCTTGAGACGCATGTGCACATCCTCGATGCCCTCCGCAATAGTCTGTTGCGTTAGAACATCCATAGTGCAACAAAAACTGCTGGCCTCCGAGAGCTGAGACCCTGCACCTGTATCTCTGCTCTAGCCACGACTACCTCTTGCTCGTTGACTGTGGAGCTCAGTCAGTTGGGTACGGGAACTATAGCTGGGACATATGTAGTTGTACTATCAACTAGAACTGCCATGGTGTCAGGTTTACAGGTCATGGAAAACATGAGCCAGAGGTCTGCAGATCGCTCTACATCCTTCACGGTAGATGCACTTGTAGGGGTGACTACTGAAGGCTCATCTAACGCCTTGGACACAACGGCTACTCTGCTCTCAACACTATGGACCGCGGTAACAGTTGCTCGTGCGTACGCCGTCACTGTTGAAGCAGCCATTGATATCATCTCCAATTTTTGGCACAAGTTTGATCGTCTCCACATTACATCGTGCAATGTCCAAACAGCATCCTTGAGGCGCATGTCCACATCCTTAATGTCTATTGCCGCTACTCGAGGACCCACAACCTCTGTGGTGCTCTAACGAGTGGTCGCTACACGCAACTCAAGGGTAAGGTCCTCCACGTGCATGTCCACACATGCGGCTGCATCCTCCACGTCGCACAACACAAAGTGTAGACGCTCGAGCATAGGGGCTAGCTTGGCTTCTGGTGTATCTGCTACTGCTCGAGCTGTGTCCTTCACAACGAGTGCACCTCCAGAGACAGCTGTGGGAGTGACGTCGGCCATAGCAGACATGCTGGCAACTTTGACGTCTCTTGCCTCTCCGCGAGCCCCCTCTACATGTGTACCTGCGTTGGCTAATGTTGCGGCTAAGGGAGCATCTACCCCTCATGTGGTAGTTTTTACTGCTGTAGGGGCGATGATCATCGTGGTGTCTACACCAACAAGGGTAGCCACTACCTGCATCTGGTATATCAGCTACTGCTACGACGACTACCGTCACAACATCGATGGCTACCGACACGCCCAGTGCCCGCATGTCAGCTCCACATGTTTCGGATGTCACTGCCACTGCTGCTACTTCCCCATGCAGTGCTACTGCCACACCTACCTCTATGGTCGTGGTCTTTGCTACGCCAATTGCAGTCTCCATGTCCATCTCCATCTCTACTTCTGCCTCCAACTCCGCGTTGGACCATTCTTCCACCTACGACTCCTCGTCAGACCACTCCTCGGATGACTCGTCCTCACTTAGAGGACCCTGACATGCAGCACCCTCCTTTGCATCCCTCCTGCACTCTGTGGTGGTCATCGGCAGAAACTTCACCCTCCCTTGACCGAGACACCGATAGAAGCTAGAAAGGGGTCATGCACCAACCCTGTGACCGGGGACGAGGGAGTCAGCTCCACAGTAACGTGTGCCACTACTACTGCTGCCACTACCTGTTTGGCACAAAAAGCCAAATGTGGCATTCGCTGCCTCACGTGCCGAGCGCAAGCACAAGGAGCGCAAGCGCAAGGAGCGCAAGCTGACAACACTAACATAAATGCGGAGGGGACTGATGTCAGGATGACTCCGTCTTATTCTAGGACAGAGCGGAGGGCATCAGATGTAGTGCTAAGGTTAGGAGGTGTGGCTCACACAGGTGATGCCACTCACGGAGATGAGGATGGCAAGCAGGAGCATAGTGGTGTCTGTAGTGGCATGGTGGCAATGGCCCACTCAAAGACCACATGCTCTGTGAGCTCTTGTACCATACACTTCAGACCTTGGCGCTCGGCATACAACTCCGCCATAGCTCCACTGAGGGGTGCCATGGTATCGACTGACGTCTGTGAGTTGGATGGTGCAAAAGAAGGGCGGGACCATATCTAGAGTGTCGCCACCCGACAGGGCGCTGGCAACACTGGCGCGAGCCATAGTGCGGATCCCCCCAATAGTAGCAAGCAAAGTCGTTAGATGCGTGAGGCCTTTACCATGACTGCCAATGCCACTGTGGACGTGGTACCTGCCATGCATGCAGTGCTGGTGCTAACCACAGCACCAGCTGCGCTCCCTGCCATGCAAGTCTGCTCATCCCCGGAGCTTTGCGTGGGTGAGTGCACACGGCACTTGCTCCCGCTAGCACAAGGCCACACATGCTGCGACGTTGTCATGAGGACGGCCACTACCACACGTGTTGCTATGCGATTGCTACGCAATTGCTATGTTGCTATCACNGCCCATCACAGGAAGAAGCTGTACTGCAGCTTCCTCCTGCTGCAACAGCAATGAGGCCAGCTGCAGCTGCTCCTATGGCTGCTATGCCTACTCCTTCAAATTTTGCTATTGCGAATGCTATAATGTATGTGGCAAAGCACCGTTGCAGCAACTGCTATTGCACACTGCTGCTGCTGCTGCTACTCACAATGCTGCAGCTGGTGGCTGTTGCTAGTCATTGTGATAGTTGCAGCTACTTGCATCCGTCACTGTTGCTGTGGCTGCAGCTGAGGTTGGTGCCCCCCGCAGTTGTTGTTGCAGCTGCTTGCCTTTACTGTAGCTTCTTGATATTGCTCTCGCTGCTGTGATTGCTGCCTGATGGCATTGCTAAGGAAGGCGCCCGCCGCTACTAGTGCTACTATTGCGGCTGTCGCCTGTGGTTGCTATTCCTACAGCTTCTTGTCGCCGCCGTTGCTAATGCGGCTGCTGCTCTGGTTGCTGCCCCATGCAGCTACTACTATAGCTACTCGCCACTGCTCCTTCTCCTGCTCCTTCTCCTACTACGGCTACTAGTCATCGCCAGTGGTAATGCAGCCGCTTGTCATCGCTGTTGTTGCTGCTGTTGCTTCTACTACTACGGCTCCTCCGCGCCAACGATGCCAATTCAACTGCTTGCCGTGGCTCCTGTTGCTATGGCTGCTGCTGGCAATGTAGCTGAGATGGCCAGTGCAGTTGCCATCAAAGTTGCGTGCTGCTGGTGCCGCTATCTCAGCTGCATCGTACTTGTGGTGGGACCCCCTAGGACCTGTTGTTGCTGCTCTAGGTGACCGCTGCTACTACCACTCACTGTTGTTTTAGCGTCTCTGTTGTATAGCACAACACAGTGTGGCTTGTTTTCTCTTGTACCAAGATGTAGTTTTGAGGAAACTTCCTAGCATGCTTACCACCGACTGGGTGTCATCGGTCCCTCATCTCCCGATGTTAACACAAGTCGGATGCGAAATGACAATGGTTTGGCTAGGTGACACAAAGAGTGTCAAATGTGCTTCCATGAATAAAACATTTGCAGAGAGAGAGAGAGAGAGAGAGAGAGAGAGAGAGAGAGAGAGAGAGAGAGTTCCAACAATGAGCAATAGCCAACTAAACAGCTGTGAGGCCTGATGCGTAGCCAGGGGCGCGTTTTGCTGTGCACCAGGCGTAACTCGCGCAAAACTATGCAAACGGCCAGAACGGCCCAACCGAGGTTGAAACACTTGCCCGGTCATAACATCGTGCATAGGCGTCAGAACAAGGCATCGTTTGAGCTAGAGCAATCAGCACAATGAGCCGGACACGTCCATAACATGCAAGGCATGTCTCCTTGTGACACCGGGACATGTCTCATGGTGCCCGGGTTCCAACCAATCAGCAAGGTATAAAACTTAGGTCCGGGCAACACATCACGGGCACACACTGGTTCAGGGCTCTGGGTCTTCAGAACGCACCAGTACAATCCACCAAGTGCGCGGGTCTCCACAAAAGCCACCTCAGGTTTAATTGTGACTCCAGAACATGTCTCCGGGTGCCCGGATCTTGACCACCGGGAAAACTCTAGTAGCTGCACACCAACAAACCTTGATGCCTGAACGTAGCGAGTGCATAACTTTGGCAATGTCGGAGGTGAAAATGCAGTCTCAAGATATCTAAAAGACCAGTGGTACCCTAATGGCTGTGCGGAGTGGTGTGAGCTCAAAATCCATAGAGCAACACGTGACACTCTGCAAGTTCATCCCGTATTCCATGTCAGCGACTCAAGCACTACCGAGACCCCAGAGAGCTTCCCCGGTGGCGATTACCCTCCCCTGCCTCCCATTCAAGTGGAAGTGGACATAGAGTACGTCATCGAGGACCTTCGTAACCATCACCGACGAGGCAGATTGATAGAATATCTCGTCAAGTGGCACAGCTATGACGCTACGCATAATAGTTGGGAGCCGAACGATAACCTCCAAGAGGTCCATGACCTCATCGACCGCTATAACTGTGATCACCGGGCCACGTCTTTATGCACGCTGGGACATCGAAGCTAAAAGATGGGGCATTGTTACATACCACATGTACAGGAGTCCCTAATTTCTCCAAGTTGGCATTTCTATTTCTACTAAAACAATCGATCGCATCGCGAGACCGTGGGATTCTCTCTGACGGTCGAGGCCAGCTGCCCCCACACTCTGTGATTCTTCCCCAACCTTCCGAAAACATTGACCACTCTCGCAAATCTACAACTAAAGTATCATGAATTTTTGTTTGATTCTCAATGCACTGAGACAAATCTACATTTGTAAAGATGAATCTTGCATCTTCACCGTCGATTCTTGAAGACCCCAAATTTCTTAGCGGACCTTCTTGAATCCGACCACTTACAACGCGACTTCCCACGTGTCGCTTGATACTCTACCCAACGATCCGGACAGCCTTGACGATGAAAGCA
Organism: Penium margaritaceum; assembly: GCA_023375785.1. Lineage (NCBI taxonomy): Eukaryota > Viridiplantae > Streptophyta > Zygnematophyceae > Desmidiales > Peniaceae > Penium > Penium margaritaceum. The sequence goes on along the minus strand of SZWC01007381.1, from coordinate 111,919 downwards.
ATGACAGGCGGCACAGATGACAGATGCAAATCAACGAAGAACTGGTGAACAAGATATTTGCACTCAAGGGCATCAATAGCCACTTGCTCCAACAAGTCAATGTTGCGATGGAGGCTCTTTGCAACGCAAGCATGCGTGAAGCGGTTCTCGTCAAGAGAAATTTCCAACTCTTGAGAAAATCCAAAACTCCTCCGGCTCCACCAGAACCGTTCAATCATGCACATTCAAAAGCACCAACGGTTTGGATGTGGCTGAGGAGTTTGGAGGTGTAATTCACCATTGCTGCAGTCTATCACAATCAGAAGGGAATTGAGCTCGCGACCGCGCTTTTGCATGGCACGGCGTTCAGTTGCTGGTTTGACCTAAAGACCATCCAACGGCAATAGGAGTCCGGCAGAGCATCATCAACGGCTCACAGTGCCTGTCTCACATCACCGACCGCAAGTGTTCTATCCTTGGAGCAGATAAACCCGCAATGGCAAGACATGCTGATTCTACCAACCAATTGGAACGAATTCTCACGCGCAATGCTTGCATGCTTTGGATGACTAAGAAAGAAGTCAAGTGTCTACGTGGGCTGTCAGCGTGGCAGAGTACACTTGAAGATTCGGCGAGATTATCACCGGAGCAGACACAACCCCCGATGAACTCCGTTTCCACCACGACAACAGCCTCAAAGAAGAAATCCGGTGAGCAATCGCTATTTTTGGCATCCAGAATGAATTGCCGTGGATGGTCACAGCAGCAAAAAGGATGGGCGGTGCCGACTACAATTCACGGAACCATGCTTCCTATGACCAGCGACATCCTAACAACAATCATCGTGAGAATGGAAAGAACTAGCCATTGGACTCCTCCACTCCGATGGAAGTGGACACCGCCCACTTGAGAGAAACACGAACCTGCTACAACTGCAAATCAAAGTCAGAGTTATCCCTCACAGCTTTTGGAGCAAGCAGCAGGCCAAAGAGGGGGGGAAGTCACAAAAAAAAAGTTAGGAAATGGCAAAGGACATGAGTAAAAGGTGCAACTTTTGTCCACGAGGAACAATCTGCGCCAAACAATCACCCATGTGAATAGACCAGATTGCCGTAGAGGGTTGCCAAGATTGCAAAGTTCAACGAGGGGTACGAGGACGACCAACCGGCAACACTGCTAAGAGATCAGCGTCGAGGATGTAAAAGTTGCAGAACGGTACAAGCGCTACTAGATTGAAGAGCTTCACACAACTTTGTAAGCAACCACATGGTTCGCAAACTGGGTTTGGAAGCCGAACCAGGGATCTTCGAAGGAGAAACCGTCAACGGGAGATTATAGGTATGGAGACTCTGAGAACCACTGCGGCTTCAAGCGGCGAATCTACGAGATGTAACGACCTGAACATCTTGTCCAATAAGCGACTGCAAAATCATCCTTGGACGAGATTTTCTATCCCGCCACAATCCGCAAGTTGATTGGAAAAACAGTGATGTCTACCTAGAGTTTGACAACGCCAAACGACAACTACCGTGTGCGGGACAGAAGCCGATAGTAGAAGTAGTAGAGGTGGAAGTAGTAGAGGAAGTCGCGGAAGTTGAAAAGCGACAACCAGTACAGCCGATACCGCTCAACGTGGCCAAAAAGTGTAATTGATGAGGAGCTCGTGCGCAGCTCATACATCTCCAGGCAATGAGAGAAGCAAAAGTGGCAAAGTTACCTCATCATCGGCCTCATCAGCCTCAGCGGCCTCCACAAAGTTTGCGATAGTACCCGAAGAGTTAGTGCCACTCCTCGAGGAGTTTGCAAACGTCTTCCCAGACGAACTCCTGAAAACTTTACCTCCTCAGTGACACATTGACCATCTCATCAAACTGAAGCTGGGAAACGGGCCTAACGTCGGAGGGGCCTATTGGATGAGTGATCACGAGCTGACCAAGCTAAAAAAAGAAATTTGACAAGATGCTCGGTCAGGGATTCATGCGCCCATCCATGTCACCCTACACCGCACAAGTACTGTACGTAAAAAAGAAAACTGGCAAGATGCGGATGTGCGTTGATTATAGGGCTTTGAACGATGCCATCATCAAGATCCGCTACCCCCTCCCTCGCGCCAACGAACTCTTCAACAAACTCCAAGGAGCCCGAATTTTCAGCAAAATCAACCTGCGCAACGGATATCATGAAATATGTGTGGCAGCTTCCAACATCAAGAAGACAACATTCCGAACTCACTACGGGCACTTCAAGTTCTCAGCAATGCTATTTGGACATACAAACGCCTGAGCAACGTCCATGGCGGCAATGAACAGCATTTTCTGGCCATACCTCGACGATTTTGTTATGGTGTACCTCAACAAAATTCTGATGGACAACCGCACTTCGGAGGAGCACGATGGACATCTTTGAAAAGTTTACAATGTTTTACAAAGAGAGACGTTTTGGGGAAAACTCTCGAAATGCGACTTCGGTCATCGTTCGATCGAGTTTTTGGGTCACGTCATCAACAGGAGACGCATCACCATGGATTAAAAAAAATACTCCGTGATTGGCGGACCCGGACCAACGTTCGATAAAGTAGTTTTGTTTTGCTCGAATCCTACAATTACTACTAACAATTCATACGGGACTACGCGCAAGTGTGAGCGCCTCTTTCCGACCTCACTTGAAAAGAAAATCATTAGCGGTGGGGAGACAGCGTACAAGAAGCATTCTCCGCTCTCCAAAACGCTCTAACCTCAATGCAAGCACTACAATTAGCTGATCCAAACATCGACAATATCATGGCCACTGATACGTCAGACTGAGCCATTGGCGCGATCCTGTTGCAAGACAACGCATACAACAAACAACCGGACGCCTACATTTCTCAAAAAATGCAAGGACCGGAACACAACTACGCGGTCCACGAAAAAGAGATGCTCGCGGTCATGCACGCTTTCAAGACATGGTGATGCTATCTGGAGTGCCGCCGATGCATCGTGCACACCGACCACCATTCATTGAAGTATTTCAAGATGTAGCTGAATCTCAGCCAACGTCAAACCAGATGGATGGAGTTCCTCGAATCCGGGTTAAACGAGTTATGGTTAATCACCCTTAATTCATACACTCGACAATTGGTGTATCAAAAAGTGCATTCTTATGTGCAAATCTTTTAAAAAAATCATCACCATTATTTCATGTCACTAGACCCCACATATAGATTCCTTGCATCAGGTGTTAGTCATCATGGATAACATGTACTTTGTACTAGTTTTTGTTAGAAGTCCATGTTCACTAAAATGTTAACTACCCAATACATCTGTCAATAAACAGTTTTCAGGGGTGAGGTGATTGGTCATACATGGGTTAAACTACAAAATTGGGTCCTCGCCAATGAATAATCAATCCGACGGACGCAATCAGCCGCCGACCAGATTTAACGGCCGATGTGGCAACCCTCCACCTACTACGAGACCCCTGCCTCGAGCAATTGTTTGCACGAGGCTGCGATCAGCATGACGGATATGATAAAACCAAGTTCTGATTCGATGCACCCTTCTCGCAATGTCGCTTTACTCACCAAGTAGTCGTCCCTCCAAACAACGAGCTTCACCGTATGCTACTTGAAAGATGCCACGACATCGGTGTAGGAGGTCACTTTGAAGAGGACAAGACGTTGAAGAAGCTGGCGAAAAGCTACTGGTGGGACAGCATGCAATCCGACATGGCCAAGTTCAAGACTTGCGACACATGTCAGCGACAAACATCTCGTCGCACAAGGCCACCCAAACTTCTTGAGCCGCTTCTTGTTCCAACAGAACCATGGGCAGACATCTCCATGGATTCCGTCTTCGGATTACCGGTCACACCCGAGGGATATGACGCCATCCTCGTGGCTATCCAAAGGTTTTTCAAAATGTCCCACTTCANGACAAACATCTCGTCGCACAAGGCCACCCAGAATTCTTGAGCCGCTTCTTGTTCCAACAGAACCATGGGCAGACATCTCCATGGATTCCGTCTTCGGATTACCGGTCACACCCGAGGGATATGACGCCATCCTCGTGGCTATCCAAAGGTTTTTCAAAATGTCCCACTTCATCCCAACAACGATCACCGTCACCGCCGGGGGAACACCATGGCTGTTTGTCAACATCATCGAATGGCTACACGATGTACCGAGAACTATCACGAGCAACAGAGACAATTGATTAACCAGCCATTTTTGGCGCGAACTGATGACTCGCTACGGAAGCAAAATTCAACCTTCGAAGGCGTTTTATCCTAAAACCGACGGTCAAACCGAGCGAACAAATAAGACGCTCAAACAACTGCTCCGAACACTATGCAAACCTCATGGGTCGGATTGGGCACAAAATCTCCCGGCTGAAAAAATTGGCACATAATTCGCTAGTTTCCACTGCAAGAGGTAAGACTCCATTTGAAGTGGTGTATGGCAAACTTCCCGCCACACATGCCGGACTACAAAATCGCACTAACATTCTAGCAATTGACGCTCAACGACAAGACTTCACCATCTGGGAGGAAGCAAGACACACCCTTGCAAAGACACAAGCAGCGATGAAGTGAGCAGCTGGCCGAAATTGCAGCAACAGCATCTTTACTGATGGCGATCACAACCTCCTCAGTTCAGCGAGCATCAAACTCCGAGGATCTGACAATTCGAATCTCAAACCTTGATGGTTGGGACTGTTTAAGATCGAGCGCATACAAATCCCTGTGGTTGCGCAACTCCATCTCCTAGACACTGTGCAAGTTCATACAATGTTCCATGTCAGCAGAATCAAGCTCTTTTGAGACCTCGGAGATAACTTCCCGAGCATGGATGTCGCTCATGTGCCTCCCATCCAAGTGGACGAAGACACGGAGTACGTCATGAAGGACATCCTCGGTCATCGTCGTCAAGGCAAGACGACAGAATATCTCATTAAGTGGCACACCTATGACGCCGTGCATAACAGCTCGGAACCCTACAAAAATCTCCTAGACTTTGATCATCTCATCGATGGTAAGTACTGCCGTCTTCAGACCACTTGTATACAGGCGTTGTGACGTCGCGGCTGAAAGGGGAAAGAATGTTATGCACCAGATGTACACGAGTCCTTAATCTCCCAAGTGTTCAACATTGTTATCACGTAAAGAACCAATCGCCTCGTGAGGACTTGGATATTTAATCCGACGGTCGAGGGCAAACTGGTCAACTGCCCCGCCATTAGTGGATATTCTCCAACATTCTGAGAGCTTTGACGACTCCCGCAAACCTAGGAACAAAAGTGAAACGACCTTTCGGTCGACTTCTTGACGACCGTGGTTGAATCTAAATATATAAAGACGTAGTGCGCATCTTCATTCTCGAAGACCCCCGAATTCTCAACAAACCTTCTGGAATCCAACCACTCATGACGTGACTCTGCACGCATCACTGAACAATCGAATAACGACCCCCTCTACGCTCCATTTGTAATTGTGTATATCTGTTGGATCATTTCGGTACTTGTCATCGAAGTACACTTACCACTAATTATAGATTGCTCAAATGTCCCAAGTTCGAAATCGTGTTTTGCCTAAAAAATCCTACATGTTCACCATCTACGTACCATTCGTCATAACACTGTTTACCATGTGTGTTCCGTTCGATATAACAAGGTCAACGGGGAGATGAAGTGTAAACAAAGTTTCAGTGGTAGATGGCGGAGCGCTTCGTATTAAGTAGTGGCGCGCTGTACTTCTTGTCCGCCATCGGCGTTGCAAGGTTCGAATATCTGAATGAGCTAAAATTGGCACCGTCGGTGAACCGGCACAGACTACGAGTCAACTGTCCTCGTGAATTTGTTGAGAGTGGCGCATCCAAACCAGCAAATCGATTTAGTCTGCCGGCCGACCTCTGGCCGCGTCGGCAAGATACTGTGGTCAATGAGTTGCTGCAACTTGTCTCGTCTCTGAAACTACGCCTAGTACTTGCTAGTCCCCGCTGCGGCGGACTTGCAAGTAGGGACGTCTCCTACGCTTCATAAAAGCCAAACATTTTGAGTGACCTTGGCAAAAAGTACCCTTTCGTGACAGTTTAAGGGAGAGCCCTTCATCCGATGCGAGAACGATTGCAGCCGGGCAGGATTCATCAAACTTTGGCGGTTAAATGGTGTGGCGATTCAGGGCAAGTCAACTGGTGGCGGACAAACGTTTCTCGTGCACTCTACGCAACGCGTCCTGCGTGGTGCGCCAACTGCCTTAAATGCGGCTGTCGCTAGTGCAGCAGTACTTGATGCCACACGCTAAGCTAGAGAGGACAGTGCCTGCACTAGATGCCGCCCGCTGGAGCAGTCGCAGGTGTTTCAACTTGCATGGGCCGCAGGTGGGAATGGGTGAGTGGCATTTTACCCACTTCATCCAACTCACTCACTTCCTGGACACATTGTGTCCTCTTGCACATTGCGCAACGCAAGGCAAGAAGGATCGTCTCGGACGTGCGCGAGTGAGCGAAAACGTTTCACCAATATTCACCCATTCCCAGCTGCGGCCATGACTTCGCGCGTACTTTTGAGTGCTAGCGCATCAACGGCGAGAACTCCGCCTTGCGAATGAATTTGAGCTGTTTCCACGGAAGGCGATGAGCTCACACCTCCTTGACCACAACAGCGTTGAAAGGTGTCAATTACCTGTCTGTCAACGGACGTCGCTTTGTCGCCGCCGAAACCAACGACCTCCAATACTTGGAATACGGTCGACAAAAATTCTAGTACCATAGAAGCAACCACACCACCACAGACCCGGCTCACAGATCCGCAACTCGGGCGGCGCGTTGCGTCTGCAGCCATGAAACCATTCTAGCTTCTTTCTAATTTCTGGCCCCGTGCCCTCGCATACCAACGGACGAGTGCTGAATAGCCACAGCCATTGTACACAGGCAGCCCGTCTTACATGCTCGCACACACATGTGGTACAGATGGGAGCGCTTCACGCAAAGAGCAAGAGTCGCCCAAAAGAAGAATAAAAGGGAAAAACAAGAGACCTGGACGTGACTATGGTCATGACGACGATTGTCCGTGATCCCTAGGAACGCCTCAGCAGGCGTACCTTCCCTCTGTACCGAAATGCAGTTCACCTACATTGACGTGCTTGGTCGGAGAGCTTTCCCATGCACACCAACGTAGTCCCATGGTGGCCACTCGCAACCATGCATGAACCATTCCAAGCCAGGGATGGCGGCGGTACTACTGATACCGCGGTATACCGCGGTTTTGTACCGCGGTATCTTTGTACCGCGGTACCGGTATTCTTTTTGCGGTACCGGTACGGTATCGGTACTCAGCACGAGGGGTACCCCTCTTCTGTACCGCGGTACCGTACCGCGGTATTGTACCGCGGTACTTTCGAACTTAAAGAAAAGAGTCACGGCTGAACAGTTTTCTGCCCACTTCTTTTGAATTTCTGTGTTTTAAACAATTATTTACACTATTTTCTTCGGGGTGCTTGAACATCACAGAAGTTTTAGTCGTTCTACAATCTGCGGTACATTATGTACCGTGGTATTCGCGAAATACTGTGGTACTTTACTACTACCGTTGGTAACGAGGTACCGGTACCAGTATCGGTAGTGACCTGCCAGAAGACTAGGATACCGCGGTATTGAGTACCGCGGTACCAGAATACCGCGGTACTTTGATACCGCGGTACTCAATACCGCGGTTTGCCATCCCTGTTCCAGGCGGTGCAAAGTCTCCTTTCGGGCCACTCATGTCATGTGCATGGCATTGCTCTCCCTCCTCGCGCGCAAGCACGTCCAGGTGCTGCGAAGACAGCCACCACCAACCTGAAGTACACGGCAGTGCATGCACATGTAGCCATGCAAGCAAAGACACTGCTCCACGCGCTGCGAAGCGACCCATCCTTATTTCAGTGGAAACCGCCTAACTACGTTGTGCACAGTTTCAGCCAACTCAGTTACTAGGAACAGTTTACGACCATCTGATCCGATGGCTGTGTCTACTCCAACCATAACCGTGCTTGGCCATGTCCTGCTGCTCTGCACGGCTGTGGCTTGCACCGTGGCGCAAGACCCATGGACCTACAAGAACAACGGTCTGGACTGGCCTGTAAGCGTCCTCCTCGACATGCCTTCCTTGATATGTGGCATGTACCCTTCCGCCAAGCAGCCTGTGCAGCACGCTCTTTCAAGCTCTGCTTCACACCACTGCCAGCCAGTCCTTTATCAGAGCCTGCCAACTTTCTCTCCACATCACAACACAAGAGCAGATGATGTTCAGAGTCGGGTTAGCACAAGTTTTTTGGCCAGCTCATCCACATTTGAAATTGAACGTAAAGGAATAAACTGATGTGACTGCAGGGTGCATGCAAGGATGGGAGACGGCAGACACCCAT
>SZWC01007381.1:90441-101878 GCA_023375785.1 Penium margaritaceum | reverse complement strand
GTGGTGTATTGGAACTACAACGGATCCCTCACAACTCCTACGTGTGATGAGATTGTGGAATGGTTCCTTCTGCGCCCAACTCAGAACACACCCTTCATCTCTGTGCACCAGCTGAACGTCTACCAGAAGATGCTTCAGGATGCTGGTTACGAGCGCACAATTAATCGACTGCCTCAGCCACTCAACGGCCGCAGGGTGATGGCGTATCAGTCCATAGTTTTTGGGTAACTTGGTGAGGGGAATTGGGGGCTGCAGTTGGCAATTGTTGCCCTCTCATCCCCACTGCTGTTTTCCAGTGGAAAGTTTGAGTTCATTAACCCTATTTTGCAGGATGAGAGTAGAATATGTCGTTTTCTTGTGTCTCCTGAATCATGGAAACCATTTGTAAACCTCAATGAAAAATGAAATGGTTCTTTCACAAGGTCTCGTATGCCAAGTCATTGAGACTTGCATGCAGAGGTGGGGTTTCCAAGATGTTGACTGCATTATTCTTTGCTGAGAGGAGGTTCATCATTGCTAAGACAAAGGATAGGCACAGCAGTGCGGAAGGTTGATGCTACCACCCGCACAATGTGGTTGAGAGGGAGGGCAAGCTGGCTACTCCAACATCCTGAAACGGAACCATGTAGTAGTTTCATGAGTGTCACTTTCATGAGGGCAGGGGATCTCCCTCCCTCTACAATTTGATCCTCCCTTCCTCAGCACTCAGCCTCTATCCCTGACGTACGTACATGTGCTGTAGATATTGGCACCCTCCTGTGCGTTCTCTGCAAGTTACAGTTGTTCACAAGTGGGATCTGCCGAGGCCAGTCTGCTGCCAGTCTTGACCCCTTACTCCAATCACCCCATGTCAGTAAAACTTTTAGAATTCAGTTGTGAGGAAAGCAAAAGCAAATAAGTAAAACAAAAAGTCATCACATGCCAGGGGTTACACACGAACCTCTTCCAAAGGGATGTTACCCAGTAATTTTCTCATCTTTTTTCTAGATTTTTTGTTTTTACTTGTTTCATGGTGAATGTAGTCAACCAGAGAGTCTGGGGAAAACTGAAGTCTGTACTGAGAAAGTGCGTAGAAGCTTCCTAGCAACACAGCCGCTGACCGGGCGTCAGTGCCTGATCAGACGGTGACGACAGTCACAGGTCGTACACACAACGGTAAGGGTTTGGCTAGGAGACACAAGGCACAGTGTCAGAATGCTTCAATATAGCATATGCAGAGAGAAATGACAAATGACAGGTCCAAGGCATAAATACCTGCCGCGGCCCACGGCGGGTGTCGCACGCGGCAGTCCAAGAGCTGTCCTAAAACCGGCCCAAAACCACTGTTTTGGCCGTAACTCTGCGCACACATGTCAGAATACTACGCCGTCTGAACCTAGGTGTGCAGAATCAAAAGACGGACGCTACGACTCGTCACATGAATGCATCCATTGACAGACAGTGAGCATACAATGCAAAAACATGCAAATAGGCCTCATGGCCAGTCTGCCGAAAGACGCCTGCAAGATGTAGAAGACACAACAGAGAGTCCCGGTGACATCTGGGGCTCAGGTGCAGTGGTCGGCCAGCTCCAAGCTGGTAGTCCGCTGCCTGTCGTCGCGCCGGTGTCACCAGGGCCGCCTGCCTCAGGGATCTGCACGAGTATGGACAGGACCGAGTGGTCACAGTAAACTGTACAGGAACGACACAAAGCACAACACTTCCCCATGACCCGATGGTACGCATGTCCAAATGTGTGCAACACTGGTATGAACACAATAGTGAGTGACAAGAACAAATGAGACGCAGACGAACATCCCACACTCAACCACTCTCACGCACGGGGCGAAGCCCAACAGAACGAATGGCCACCAGGAACTTTCCGCGAGCAAGTGCCTTCGTCAAGAAGTCAGCACGCTGCATGTCAGTACCAACCGACACGATGGAGATCACGCGTCGCTCCACCAGATGACGAAGGAAGTGATGCTAAACCGCAATGTGCTTTGTGCGAGCATGAAAAACACCAGAGTTCCCCGCAATGGCGAGAGCACTTTGGTTGTTGCAACGCAGCACAATGGCGGTTGCTAACTACCCAAGCTCAAGAAACAAGTGCTGCAGCCATACTGCCTCACTAGCCCCTGCGCCCAAAGCATCATACTCTGCCTCTGACAAGCTACGTGCAATGCAGCCCTGCTTCCCGCTTTGCCAAGACAAAGCGGTACCACCGAGCAGAAACACGTAGCCAGTACGACTGCGCCCATCAGGGCTCCAAGCCTAGTCACTGTCAGTGTAGCCGTCAAGGACCACCGAACACTGCCGACGAAAGCAGAGTCCGAGGTACGGCGTGGAGACCACATACTATACCACTCGCACAGCCGCGTGAAGTGCTCTCGCACGGAGAGCCTACGAGAACTGAGCGAGGAGGTTGACAACGGACGCGATGTGAGGATGCGTGGTGGTGGCTAGGTGCATCAGAGACCCGATGAGACGGAGGTACAAGGTCACGTCCACTGTCTCCCCCAGTTGTGTAGGATCATCCACCTTCAGGGAATCCTGCCCATTGGGTGTAAGAGGTGTGGAAGCGAATGGCACTGCACCAAGGAGATCGCTGAAGTGCTCCCCCACAAATCGTGCGTATCGGGCCTGATGCAGCAACAGTGTCCGATGTCTGCGATCTCGCACGATCTCCATACCAAGAAACACCGATGCAAGACCGAGGTCCTTCATCCTGTAGGCAGTCTGCAAGACAGCCTTGGCTTCCTTCACGGCCTCCAATGAAGGAGACGCAATCAGAAGGTCATCAACATAGACCAGGATGACGGTGAACCGCTCGCGTGTCGGTAGGATGAAGAGCGAGGGGTCTGCCTCGCTCTGTACGTATCCTACGCGAGTCAAGGTGCCAGTGATCTCCCGGTTCCAACACCGTGGAGACTGCTTGAGGCCGTACAAGGACTTGCGCAAGCGCCAGACCTTGTCACCGTCCTCAAAGCCTGGTGGCTGAGCCACGTAGATCTCCTCATCCAGAGAGCCATGGAGGAACGCGTTGTTCACATCCATCTGGTGNATCAGAAGGTCATCAACATAGACCAGGATGGCGGTGAACCGCTCGGGTGTCGGTAGGATGAAGAGCGAGGGGTCTGCCTCGCTCTGTACGTATCCTACGCGAGTCAAGGTGCCAGTGATCTCCCGGTTCCAACACCGTGGAGACTGCTTGAGGCCGTACAAGGACTTGCGCAAGCGCCAGACCTTGTCACCGTCCTCAAAGCCTGGTGGCTGAGCCACGTAGATCTCCTCATCCAGAGAGCCATGGAGGAACGCGTTGTTCACATCCATCTGGTGCAGTTCCCAGTCATGCTGAGCCACTACACCGAACAGAGCTTGAGCCGAGGTCATGTGGCCGACAGGGGCAAATGTGTCAGTGTAATCAACTCCCTCAATCTGAGAGTACCCGTTGACGACCAAGCGGGCCTTGTAGCATTCCAGCGAGCCATCTGGCTTCACCTTCTTGCGAAAGACCCACTTGACCTGAATCGCCTTCCTCCCAGGGGGAAGGTCGACCAGCTCGTAGACTCTGTGCTCTCGGATAGCACGAATCTCATCCTCGCAAGCAGCTTGCCAGGCATCAGCATCCTGCGATGAGAAAGCCTCCCTCAATGTGCCCGGGTCAGGCGCCATAGAGGGGGAACTCTGCATGGCAAGTGCACACGCCTCAGTGTTAGGCCTGACGGCCACAAGATCAGCTGATGCATCGCAGGCGATATGGAACTCGCGAATGACCAGGTCGTGCCCTATGGGGCACACTGGGTGTACCTCTGAAAGCTCAGTGCGGACACTCATGCCTAAGGCCTTTGTGCCTTGATCATCGCTCGCGATGCTGCGAGAGGAACGCCTGGATCCGGGACCCGACGCTCGCTGAGCTCCGGAATCCAGTGGTCAAAGGCGGACACCGGGCTCACGGGAGTAACCGGAGGTTGAGGGGCGCACCTCAGGCTCAGGAACAGGTACGACCACAGGGACAGGTACGACCACAGCTGGTGAGGGCTGAGACGAGGCAGCCGGAGATGCCGTGCAAGGAGATGCGTGTGTGGGAGACACAGAGCTGGGTGTGACAGTAGGCAAGGCTGGCCCGGACACTAAGACAGGAGTGTCAGCTGACGTAGGGAAAGGAGTGGGCTGGACTGGGTCGGACGCCGGAACAGGGGTGCTAGTAGACACAGGTGATGGTGCAGGAGGAGGCGTGAGAGCAGCGGTACCTGTGAGGTGTGAAAAAGGCTGAACAGGCAGGATCTCTAGACCGACGGCAATGAAAGCCGGATCATCAAGTGCTGGAGATCGAAAGGGGACTGGAGCGGACACATCAGCCTGACGAGGAACGGTCGCTGGCGGAGAAATCTCCCCCATCTGCAGAGGACCCTCACAAGAAGGGACATGAGCGGCAGAGAGGGCTGTGATTGAAGTCAGATCACGGTATGTGAGGGACTAAAAAAACAGCGCGTCACGGGACTCAATGACTGGACGGCGAGTGGGATCCCAAAAGCGCCAAGCCTTCGACCGCGGGGAGATGCCGATGAAGGGACACAAGCGACCCCAAGGGGAGACCTTGGACCCCTGCTGATCCTTAGTGTACCACACGGAGGCCAGGGAACCCCAGACGCGAGCAAGACGAAGATCAGCACGGTGGCCAAACCAGAGCTGGTACGGTGTAACATGATCCGGAAGCGGACCATGCGGGAGGCGGTTCCAGACCCAAGTCATGTAGGCGAAGTCCACAAAGGCGAAGGACTCTAGGAGACCGCACTTAGAGCGCATGGCGCGAACCGCATCCTCCATGGTGCGGTTCCAGCGCTCAGATACACCGTTCTGTTGTGGGGTAGCAGGAGCAGAGACCTGGTGAAAAATGCTGTGCTCAACAAAGGAGTCCATCTCACCGAGGAACTCGTCGCCGCGATCCAAGCAAAAAGTATGTAGCGTATGGCGGGACTGAAGCTCAGCCATCACGAGCCAGAGCCAAACTGCAAGGGCGGCGTTGCTCTTCTGACGCAGACTGTAGACCCACCGCATCCGGGTGAAGTCATCAGTTAGCGTCAGCACATACCGGCCCCTCTTGGACAGGGATTCCACCAAGAGAGGACCGAGCAGGTCCGAGTGGACCAACTCGAGAGGCCTCAGTGCTTGGGAACGCGAATCAGGGTAAGTGCACCGGTGTATCTTCCCCTGAGCGCAAAAAAGACAGTCGGTCTTCGGTGGCTTCTCAAAAGAAGCCACGTCAAGACCGAGAGTAGGTTGTGTCTGAATGAGCTTCGACACAGTGTCGAAGCCCACGTGACACAAACGACGGTGAAGCAATCGCTGATGTTCCGGGGATAGAACACCAGTGACAAAAATGCGACTAGAGGAGGAGGAAGAGGAAGAGGAGGAGGGCCGAGCAATGCGATACAAATCATCTATAAATGAAGCACGCAAGACAATGCTACAGGTGTTAAGAGCAGTCACACTCCCTAAATCAGCGGTATGCTCAACGGTGAGATCCATCAGAGTGCAGGCATGCAAAGACAGCAGACTGAGCTCAAGATCAAGCACAAACAGCACGTCAGAGAGATACAGGGGGCCAGACGGACCATCAAAGCATACAACCCCAACTCCGTGGACCGGCAAGGACTGACCAGAGCTTGTACGAACAGAACGGACAGTCGTGACAGGACCAAGTACCACAAAGTTATATGATGGGTGGCACCGGAATTGATGATCCAAGTGCCACCGGAGTCACGAATGGTGGACGTCACTGTACAACGAGCAATGGAACACTCGGCATCAGAGGGACGCTGAGCCATAAGTGGGAAGGAACGACGTACATCACGAAGGTGAGACTCATGAATCCAGTCAGTGCAGTCAGGCCCATCATCATAAAATGCGGACTGTGCTCCCGCACATGTGTCATCACGAGTCACGAGGACAGACAAACAAGCAGTCTGTGACCCACTCGACGATGACAACACACTCGCACCTCCCTGAAAGCGAAGCGCCAGAAGATGACGAAGCTCGGTGATGGTGTGGTCGCGTGGGTCTAGATCACTGCTACTTGCTGGTGAGGACGCACGAACAGCTGTAGTCGTGGTCGACGCGCGTCCAAAGGAGTGTGCGGGCGACATGCCGGACGCGGTACAAGAAGCATGTGTGGCCTGAAGCCCAGGAGTGATGCGCGCCCAGTCAAGCGGCTACTGGCACTCGGTGTAGCGATGGGCGCCTCCACAGTTATAGCAGTGCACAAAACGGCCATTGCTACCACTGGATGATGGCTGCTGCTGACCCGATCCGCGCCTCCTATTCTTCTTCTTCCCCTGGGCAGCTGCTGCAATGCCCTGCATCTGCGTGGGTGTAGACAGGGTCGAAGAGGAGGAAGATGTAGTAGTGATGGAGGTGAATGAGGGTGACTGCAGGAGGGAAGATGGTGGTGATGCGATGATTGCTCCAGCGAGGGAAGTCTCCAGATGCACTACTGCTACCTCGCGGGCCGATGTCACCTGGAGGAAAAGCTGATGCGCCCAAGGGAGCAGCTGTAGAGTGGCTGAGAAAGGCTTGAGGGTAGCGTCGTTGTACCATGTGAAGATGTCGGTATACTCCAGGCGAAATCCGAGCATGATCGTTCAAAGTGCCCACAATTGTGTGCCCCCTGATGTCCCCAGACGCGTGTAGATATGCATGGCGCGTTGCCAGTAATCTGCCGTAGGCTCGGCTGGCCCCTGACGGAGCGAGTGGAAAGCACGAATGTGTGTCGCATGCGTGGCGTGTGTCTCTGCGGCCAGTAGGGACAACGCCAGATCCCAGCCTCCACGAGGATCGGCTCCGGTGCCTGTGCCAGCCTCGTCGAGGGAGGGGCGGAAGTCGATGAAAGTCTCGCGTGGCATGGCATAGAGAAGTCTTCGCATGGCCCGGGCTGCTGTCAACGCCTGTGCTAGATCTGTAGACTGGTGTGGGCTTTGGTAGTAAGGCCACACTCCCTCGGAAGTGGCCCACACCTGAAACAGGATCTCCCAGCAGTCGAAGCTGTCCTCACTGATGTACGGTGGAGGTGGTGCCTCAAAGTCCTTTGGCTGCCGCTCCGTGGGGAGAGCAACCTGAGGCTGAGGAGGGCGACAGACGGGAAAAACTCCTGGGAGAGGGTGATCACCAGGGAAGTCAGGTGACGGTCGTATTGGGGACACAGGTGGAGGTCGGGTACCCGTCTGCAGCTGAAGGAGGCGCTCCTGTAAAAGAAGAATCTCCTGCTCCTGGGAGTCATCCTTGAAGTGTGGCATGAATGGCTTGTCATCAAGGAGGCCAGCAGGTGGTAGAGAAACCACAGCAGGAGGTGAAGCAGGCGGAGCACCTGTCACGGGCACCTGGGCCGAGTGCTGGGTAGAGGCCGCAACGCCGGTAGCTCCCTCAGAAATTCGCGAAGGAGCCGTGGACTGAGCACGCAAAAGCTCAGTCAGCGTGCGGATCGCGTCAGTCTGCTCTCGCTGCAGACGACACAGCTCATCGTGCTGGCTGCGCAGGTCCGCAATGGCTTGCGAGCGAGGGCTCAATACCCCTGAAGAAGAGGGGGAGGGATCACCTGGCCCCTTGTCCTTGTCGTCGGGCAAACTCATGTCGCCGTTCACTATGGGACAACAGGTCAAGTTTGTTGGATTTCAAAACCGTCTGCGTTTCTCGAAGAGTTGATACGCTGGCAACTTTTGACTTTCTGGGTGAAAATTTGGCTAAGTGTAATGCTGACATCAGCAAGTGGTTGCTGACGTCAGCACGACCTGATGACGTCAGCAATCAACAATGCTGACATCAGCTCGTACCCTCCTTTATTTTTTTGTCACGGTTCTGTGCGAGTGTGGAGCCGCTTCGCGGTGGCGCGCGGCAGCTTCGCGGAAGCTGTGCAGCAGCTTCTGCCCAACTGCTGCTAGAGCTGTGTTATCACCTACAGCAGCAGTTGCATAGCTGCGTGTGTAGCGGTGGCAGCAGCGGCTGCACTGCTGCTGCTGCTGCTGCACAATGCGGCTGCTGCTGCGCGCTGCAGCTGCTGCTTGCTGCCGCCGCCGCACGCTGCTGCTGCTGCCACTACTGCGCTATTGCTTCTGCTACTGCCTGTGCTGCTCTGCTCTGGCCGCTGCGACTGCCGCTGCTGCTGCTGTGCTACTGCCGCCGCTGCCGCTGCTGCACTGCTGCTGCCAACGCTGGTGCTGCGCTGCTGCTGCTGCCGCTGCTGCCACGCTGCTGCTGCGGCCGCTGTTGCTACGCTGCTGCTACCGTCGCCTCTGCTGCTGCTGCTCTGCTGCTACGCTGTGGGAGGGCGGCTGCACGCAGTGCAGCTGCCACACACCTCTGCATGGCGGTACACGCCGCTGCTGCTGCCTCTGCAGCTGTGATTTCACGTGGTGGGTGGAGTGCGTTGACGGCGACCGGCCGTCTCCAACAGACCCCAGGAATTCTACTGCAGCGGTGACTCTCACTACTGCTGCTGTGCTGCGTCTCTGCTGCGCAGCTCAGTGAGAACTGTCTCACTGCTCTGATACCATGAGAAAGTGCGTAGAAGCTTCCTAGCAACACAGCCGCTGACCGGGTGTCAGTGCCTGATCAGACGGTGACGACAGTCACAGGTCGTACACACAACGGCAAGGGTTTGGCTAGGAGAGACAAGGCACAGTGTCAGAATGCTTCAATATAGCATATGCAGAGAGGAATGACAAATGACAGGTCCAAGGCATAAATACCTGCCGCGGCGCACGGCGGGTGTCGCACGCGGCAGTCCAAGAGCTGTCCTAAAACCGGCCCAAAACCACTGTTTTGGCCGTNGCGTCAGTGCCTGATCAGACGGTGACGACAGTCACAGGTCGTACACACAACGGCAAGGGTTTGGCTAGGAGAGACAAGGCACAGTGTCAGAATGCTTCAATATAGCATATGCAGAGAGGAATGACAAATGACAGGTCCAAGGCATAAATACCTGCCGCGGCGCACGGCGGGTGTCGCACGCGGCAGTCCAAGAGCTGTCCTAAAACCGGCCCATAACCACTGTTTTGGCCGTAACCCTGCGCACATATGTCAGAATGCTACGCCGTCTGAACCTAGACGTGCAGAATCAAAAGACAGACGCTACGACTGGTCACATGCATCCATCCATCGACAGAAAGGGAGCATACAATGCAAAAACATGCAAAAAGGCCTCATGGCCAGTCTGCCGAAAGATGCATGCAAGATGTAGAAGACACAACAGAGAGTCCCGGTGGCATCTGGGGCTCTGGTGCAGTGGTCGGCCAGCTCCAAGCTGGTATTCCGCTGCCTGTCGTCGCACCGGTGTCACCAGGGCCGCCCGCCTCAGGGATGCTGTCTTCTCATAGGCAGGCAATGTGTTTAGCTCATCAGATGTCTTGTGGAAAGGTTCTGTAGACATGAACAAGAAGTCTTTTGCATGAAGTTGCAAAGTAAAAAGCGAAAGTGCAACCCAAAAACAACCCCAAAGGAACCCAATGATTCACTCGCATTTCAAACAGGGTTAAGAATAGGGACGCTCTTCCCCCCTCAAACCCTCTGACAGGTTGGGTCATGTTCGTGGTCACTCGTCCATGGCTCACGGTGACTTCCCGGCCCGTGTCCGTTCTCGTAGAAATCTGCTTGACATGATCCACTCATGTATCAGAGGCCAAAATCACCCAGGTAGATCCTGTTCTGCCTGTGTCACCTGCCTATTTCCTATCGGGGCATTGGTTTCCCCACCAATAGTCATGAGAATTTCCTCAGTAATCTCACTGTTGAGCCCATTTACATGTTTCAACTGTGAACTCATGCCGGAATCTAGGTTGTATGTTTCTGTCATGTCCGTATGTCATTCTTTGAAGAGTGTTACCAAGTTACACCCAAAACCAAGGTTTCTGGCACGTTTCAGGGAAAATTTATCTGCTGTGGCGAGCCACTTTTTGGCACCCAGGATATTCATTTATGCTTTGTGCTTATCCGCATTCGAGTTACAACTCTGCAAAACTCTCCTAGCCTGATCATTGCTGTTTTTACTTTTGCCTTGCATGAAGGGATACCTGCTGACAAAGACAGTGTCGCCGATTCAGCAGCAACAGCACTAGGAAGCATCTGGGGAACTTCACATGGTCTCAGAGCGACATGACAGCCCTTGCTTGTCTACACAGTAAAGAAGATATACCACTGCTAGCAGCCAGTGATGATTGCAGCTGGGTTCCAGTGAGGACACAGAAACTGACGATGGTGCTACAGCACCCTCACAGGTGTGATGTGATGCAACATCTAAACAATGTCTTCCACTGTGACTCACAGCACAGGTAGCACTAGCAATGACTGCAGTTTGCAGCAGTGGAAATAGCAGCAACACTGAGTGGTAGCAACCACAACAGTAATAACACCAAGCAAAAGCAGCAGCACAAGAAGCAGCAGCAATTATTGGCAACAAAATTCAACAACACCATGATCACATCATCAGGCTGTCTGCTGAAATAGTCAGGAAACCTAGAAAAGTGCTGCTCCTTAGCAGTGCCCCGGCTTAGCAATGCTTTGGCCTAGCAATACTGCGGCTTACCTATGCTGCTATTTAGCAATGCTGCTGCATAGCAATGCTGCCACAAAGCATTGCTACCGTATAGCTATGCTGCTGTTTTGGAATGCTGCTACCAGTGTTGACCTGGCCACCCCGAACCCCGGCACATCGATGTTCACCCCGGCACATCAAGGGAACCCCCCCCACATCGGCTACATCAGAACCACGGGCTTCATTGGGGTCAAAACAGTACTTTTCTGGCTTATCCTGGGCGCCCTATGAACGCTAATTGCCCTGTTTTTTGCTGATGAAGTGGTGGATCGTCTCCTTGGTCATTCAGAATTACGTTTATTTGCGTGGTCAGCCGCGCTGTCTTATCGCTGGCAGAAAGAGACGCGTCAGCAACGGCTGTCCAGGGCTCTGCTAGTTGGCGATTCGGTTTTGGCAGTCCGCCTCTAAATCCTGATTGAGTTTTCATTGTTAACATTTAGTTGTTTGAAGTGCAAACCATTGAAACATGGGCTAAATGACCGACGTTATCTGTCCGACTTCAGTCATTAGGTATGGCGTTCAAAGGTCAAACATCGCTGCTAGAGTTCGGACAACGAATTGCGGGAATATCAGAAATCGGATTTCACATTTCAAACTTTGATTTCAGAAGTTTGAAATTCAAAGTTTTGACTTCGAAGTTTGAAACTCGTAGCTCGGTTTCAATATTTGTAGTTTGGGCTTCGACTTCTAGAGATTGTTTAACAAACACAAACCATTCAGGTTCGACCAAAAACATGTACCCCGTTGAGCATGCAAACTGTTATAGATACTACCTGTTTAAAGATCAATGTCATGTTCGAACTGGTAGGAGTTTGTTTGGGGGCGAGGTGCTTGCTGTCCCACATTTCCGGAAGAGGTGCTTGCTGACTCGCA
>SZWC01007381.1:42446-60387 GCA_023375785.1 Penium margaritaceum | reverse complement strand
TATGTATATGTATATGTATATGTATATGTATATGTATATGTATATGTATATGTATCTAAATTTCACCATGGGTAAACTTATGGAACGGAATTCACAGTGTATTAGGGATTGTGTAGGGCTACCAGGAACGTTTTACGGATCGTCGATCTGTTTAGTATTGGCCCTGGTTCCGCCCATCGCACCAAAAGAACAATGGGTGCGCACACAGTACCTGGGCTTGTAAAAAAATGCCATGGGATTGTGTAGGGCTACCAGGAACATTTTACGGCTCGTAGATCTGTTTAGTATTGGCCCTGGTTCTGTCGACCGCACCGAAAGAACAGTGGGTGCGCACACAGCACCTGGGCTTGTAAAAAAAATGCCATGGGAAAATTTATGGAACGGAATCCACAGTGTATTAGGGATTGTGTAGGGCTACCAGGAACATTTTACGGCTCGTCGATCTGTTTAGTATTGGCCCTGGTTCCGTCGACCGCACCAAAAGAACAGTGGGTGCGCACACAGCACCTGGGCTTGTCAAAGAAATGCCATGGGAAAATTTATTGAACAGAATCCACAGTGTATTAGGGATTGTGTAGGGCTACCAGGAATGTTTTACGGCTCGTCGATCTGTTTAGTATTGGCCCTTGTTCCGTTGACCGCACCGAAAGAACAGTGGGTGTGCACAGAACACCTGGGCTTGTCAAGAAAATGCTATGGGAAAACATATTGAACGGAATCCACAGTGTATTAGGGATTGTGTAGGGCTACCAAGAACGTTTTACGGCTCGTTGATCTGTTTAGTATTGGCCCTGGTTCCGTCGACCACACCGAAAGAACAGTGGGTACGCACACAGCACCTGGGCTTTTAAAAAAATGCGATGGGAAAATTTATTGAACGGAATCCACAGTGTCTTAGGGATTGTGTAGGGCTACCAGGAAAATTTTACGGCTTGTCGATCTGTTTAGTATTGGCCCTGGTTCCGTCGACCGCACCGAAAGAACAGTGGGTGCGCACACAGCACCTGGGCTTGTCAAAAAAATGCCATGGGAAAATTTATGGAGCGGAATCCACAGTGTATTAGGGATTGTGTAGGGCTACCAGGAAAATTTTACGACTCGTCGATCTGTTTAGTATTGGCCCTGGTTCCGTCGACCGCACCGAAAGAACAGTGGGTGCGCACACAGCACCAGGGCTTGTCAAAAAAATGCCATGGGAAAATTTATGGAACGGAATCCACAGTGTATTAGGGATTGTGTAGGGCTTCCAGGAAAGTTTTACGGCTCGTCGATCTGTTTAGTATTGGCCCTGGTTCCATCGACCGCACCGAAAGAACAGTGGGTGCGCACAGAGCACCTGGGCTTGTCAAAAAAATGCCATGCGAACATTTATGGAACGGAATCCACAGTGTATTAGGGATTGTATAGGGCTACCTGGAAAATTTTACGGCTTGTCGATCTGTTTAGTATTGGCCCTGGTTCCGTCGACCGCACCGAAAGAACAGTGGGTGCGCACACAGCACCTGGGCTTGTCAAAAAAATGCCATGGGAAAATTTATTGAACGGAATCCAAAGTGTATTTGGGATTGTGTAGGGCTACCAGGAACGTTTTACGGCTCATCGATCTGTTTAGTATTGGCCCTGGTTCCGTTGACCGCACCGAAAGAACAGTGGGTGCGCACACAGCACCTGGGCTTGTCAGAAAAATGCCATGGGAAAATTTATTGAAAGGAATCCACAGTGTATTAGGGATTGTGTAGGGCTACCAGGAATATTTTACGGCTTGTCGATCTGTTTAGTATTGGCCCTGGTTCCGTCGACCGCACCGAAAGAACAGTGAGTGCGTACACAGCACCTGGGCTTGTAAAAAAAATGCCATGGGAAAGTTTATTCTACGGAATCCACAGTGTATTAGGGATTGTGTAGGGCTACCAGGAATATTATACGGCTCGTCGATCTGTTTAGTATTGGCCCTGGTTCCGTCGACCGCACGGAAAGAACAATGAGTGCGCACACAGCACCTGGGTTTGTAAAAAAAATGCCATGGGAAAATTTATTGAACGGAATCCACAGTGTATTAGGGATTTTGTAGGGCTACCAGGAAAATTTTACGGCTCGTCGATCTGTTTAGTATTGGCCCTGGTTCCGTCGACCGCACCGAAAGAACAGTGGGTGCGCACACAGCACCTGGGCTTGTCAAATAAATGCCATGGGAAAATTTATGGAACGAAATGCACAGTGTATTAGGGATTGTGTAGGGCTACCAGGAACGTTTTACGGCTCGTCGATCTGTTTAGTATTGGCCCTGGTTCCGTCGACCGCACCGAAAGAACAGTGGGTGCGCACACAGCACCTGGCCTTGTCAAAAAAATGGAATCCACAGTGTATTTAGGGTAGGTGTAGTTCATTTACCCAGGTTAATTTTCTGATTGACCTTGGTTACGTCGATCTGTTTCCCATATACCCAGGTGTATTTCATTGTTTCATATTGTGCTCCTTTAGGCATGCTTTGGCGTCTCCTGCAAAATTCAACCAGTTTTCATTCGGGTTCACCTCATTCCGCAACATGGGTTGCGGAATGTTCACTTTTTTCCGCACGGTTGAAAGTTTTCCACACCGACGCTTTTGCAACGTTGACATGTTTCCACGCCGAAGGAAGTTTCCACAAGGACGAGTCTGCGAAGTTCATGCCTTTCCGTGAGGATTGAGTGATTCCGCGCGGATACACTTTTCTATTTCAGTTTCTTCTGCAACGTTGACATGTTTCCGCGCGGTTGAAAGTTTTCCACGCAGACGGTACATTCCACAAGGACGATTCTGCAACGTTCATGCCTCTCCGCGAGGATTGAGTGATTCCGCGCGGATACACTTTTCAATATCAGTCTCTTCTGCAACGTTGAGACTTTTCCGCGCGGTTGAAAGTTTTCCATGCAGACGGTGTATTCCACAAGGACGATTCTGCATTGTTCATGCCTTGCCGCGAGGATTGAGTGATTCCACGCGGATACACTTTTCTATATCAGTCTCTTCTGCAACGTTGTCATGTTTTCGCGCGGTTGAAAGTTTACCACGCCGACGGTATCTTCCACAAGGACGTTTCTGCAACGTTCATGCCTTTCCGTGAGGATTGAGTGATTCCTCACGGATACACTTTTCTATATCAGTCTCTTCTGCAACGTTGATGTGTTTCCACGCGGTTGAAAGTTTTCCACGCCGACGGTATTTTCCACAAGGAAGATTCTGCAACTTTCATTCCTTTCCACGAGGATTGAGTGATTCTGTGCAGATACACTTTTCTATATCAGTCTCTTCTGCAAAGTTGACATGTTTCCGCACGGTTGCAAGTTTTCTTCGCCGACGGAAGTTTCCACAACGACGCTTCTGCAAAGTTAATGTTGTTCCGTGCGGGTTGAACGATTTCCACGCAGACGCAAGTTTCAATAAGGACACTTTCCGCACCGTTCACATTACATGATCCGTTTGTGTTGTCACTCTCGCTAGGCGTTCATGTCGACGCAACGTAAGCACGCAATTCATTCGTTCTGCAACGTTCATGTCTTTCCGCAAGGATTGAGCGGTTCCGCGCGGGTACACTATTTTGAATTGATCTCTTCTGCAACGTTGAGACTTTTCCACGCGGTTAAATTTTTTCCACGCCGATGGAAGTTTTCAGAATGACGATTCCGCAACGTTCATGTCTTCTGCGAGGATGGAGCGGTTCCGCACGGATACACTATTGTATATCTGTATCTTGTGCAACGTTGGCATTGTTGCGCGCGGTTGAAAGTGTTCCACGCCGACGGAAGTTTCCACAAGGACGATTCTGCATCGTTCATATAGGCGGTGCAAAAGATTCTGCGCAGATCCATGGCTTTACATCAGCCTCTTTCACAACGTTACTGACTTTCTGCACGGTTTACGATTTGCTGCGCAGATGACATTTTCCACTAAGACATTTTCCACACCGTTCGGACATTTGGGAACGCGTGTATGTATCCTCCTTG
The DNA here is from genome assembly GCA_023375785.1 of Penium margaritaceum. Classification (NCBI taxonomy): domain Eukaryota; kingdom Viridiplantae; phylum Streptophyta; class Zygnematophyceae; order Desmidiales; family Peniaceae; genus Penium; species Penium margaritaceum. The sequence goes on along the minus strand of SZWC01007381.1, from coordinate 56,404 downwards.
TTACGCGTTGTCACCGACATTTTGTAAGAGTGGAAGACTCCTCCATTTCCACAAGGATGTCAGAATTCCACGCCGTTAAGCTTTTCTGCGAGGTTGGAACTGCGCCACGAAGTTCAGCTCAACCTGCATCGATTACACTTTTCTGTCACGATGACCATTTCCACGAAGACAGGTGCAAGCCGCGCCGTTGTACATCCGCACGGTTGAATCCTTTCCGCACCGTTCCACGGTTCTTTGCCACAACCGTGTCTTCCCGGAGCATATATGCCTTTGCAGAACGTGCAAGCACTCTTACGCCGGGCGGCTCCCGACGCAAACAAGTGTTTCCACAAGAGTAGAGAACCTTGTCAAGGTATGCCTAGCACATCCCTTCCTCCATGGGTGCCAACTTCAAGCATATAGGGTGGTGGTCTCCCAATCTTCTTGTTCGCTCCAAGGACACTCTAGACTATGGGCTATTCTTCCCCACCATTACCTCCTCTTTTCCTCCCCCAAATGGGCTCAACTTCAATGTAGAGTTTGGCCATCTCTAGACATGTATAGTGGAGTTGCCCTCCAGCTTCTATTCCCTTCCAAGGACACTCCAGACTGCGTGGGCTTCTCTTTCCATCACTATCACCTCCCCCTCCCCATTACCCTCTCTTCCCACCCTCTTCTCCTTTGCAATATCTCTCCATTGTCTCATTCGTCTATGATTATACTCCATTTCTTCTTCTTTCCATATTCTTCATGTGAGGTTATCTTCATTGTGTCATTCGTCCATGCTTGTACTCCATGTTTGTCTTGTCATTTCATGAGTCTTCTTCTCCATGTTTTCATCTTTATGTTATTGTTATGTGTCCTTTGAACTTTGCAGATGCGGCCTCCACCTCCGCGTCCACCTGTGCCTGAAGCCCGGTCCCGTGTTCGATGGCCGGCGGACATGCGCATCATTGCGGACAACTCTTCAGGACTAAACGTGCATTGTCATATCTGCAATGAAATAGGAAAGAAGTGGAACTTCAAAGTTCTTGTTGACACTAACAAAAATGCGTGAAATCTTTTCCCCCCGCCAGTTTTTGTGAAAGGACGTTGTACACGGGACACCAATGAGGAAGCACTCCTTGTCAGAAATGGAGGGCTATGGGTATGCCCAGACAAGGATTGCAAAGGGAGACACAGCACTGCACGTTGTCAGCGTGATGGTGAATCAAGACTGGAGAATGCTGCTGGATGCATACGCTGGTATTGTTGAAGGTAAGGTTAAATACATTTTTAACTCTTTCTCATTTTGTATAAGTTGTAATGTAACAAATGTGTTAAACGGAGGTATGTTGTTGCATTCAGGTGTGTTTTCATGAAGTTGAAGATCACCGAATTTGAGAGTCTTTTCATACGTGATGAGGAGAGAGACACGTGGACCCAAGACCCATCTAAGCGAGTGTGTCTGCATTGCAAACCAAATGTTGGTAAACCACTGCAGAAACCTGGCTGTAGTGACATGCCCAAACATCCTAGGAAATCATCTCCACCGCCTCCACCTCCCCCGCCTTCACCTCCTCCCACAACCCTTTTTGAAGCATTTTGTGCTGTGTTGAGGGCTGCTGGGATCCCCATAGGTCCAAACGGCACAGCAAATGGAGCTGTTGGTCAAGACAATGGAAGAGTGGCAGGAAGCCAGACTTTGAACGGTGGGGCCTCTGTTGGTGAACCACTTCATCAAGAAGTTGTCTCCTCATGTGACGCCGACCCGTCGCTGCAACATCGACCACCCAGAAGAGGACATCGTCAACCACGTTGTATTGTAAGCTTAAACAAAATAGAATTTATTCTATGGCGTGTTACACAAGAGAAGCACTAATTGATGTTTTCCTTCGTTCGTACATTGCAGACACCAAGTGCTGCGCGAATCCACCTGTTCAAGAACCTCCCCCATTATGTCTTTGAGGAGCGACATTTGCGACGAAGAAAGTTGAAAATTTTAGACAAAGGATAGACAGCAACAAATGTCTCTCAAAAATTTCTCAGCGACTTGGAGAAGTTCAAGGAAGCAAACTTCATTCAACGAATTGGAACATCGTGTGCATTGCTACCAGACTTTGACCATGAGGCGAAGGAGATCCTCATACCGTGCCTTCCTGTACCAAGTCCGCCTGCTCAGTATGCGATGCCTGTGCATGTGTGGAAACAATGGGGTGGAGGAGTTGCATGCACATGCAACAAGGGTCAGAAGGAGGAGTGTGTTCACATGATTTGGGCAAAGGATAACTTGTGTAGACCTCTCACTGATAGTTGTCTTGAGAAGGATGTGGTGGTGGAGGTGAATGTGTCGCCAAATGAGAACCCTTGCTTCTCCATAGTTGATGTTGGCACTTCAATGAAGGGGGCAAGGGTAGTGGGATGGGGCTTAATGGAGGGAGACATCCAAGGAGAATTCCATTGTTCATGTGACAACGGACATGGAAGATGTGAGAAGCACCTGACTGTTTTACAAGCCCACCGTGACGATTGTGCGGAGTGGGTTGTGCCTCCCTTTTGGAAGAGGAGCGAGCACCACGCATTTTGTTGGTGGAGAGGGAGGCATGTGTGTGTTTGACTTGTGAGAAAGTAGGGTGTGTGGAGGAAGGGCATGTGCACAAAGAGTGGACAGTATGTCAGTGGCCACGTGTACGTTCATTCCAAAGGGTGGATGTGCACAAAAGTCTTCATCCCTCAAGGGGAGGAGACATGGGAGATGCAACCCTTTTGGCGGCAATGGCCCAAGCCGACGACTTCATTTTAAAAGCACCAACTCCAACAGAGCTCAGATGTCCATGTGGTCATCAATGGATGACGGATTCAAGACCTATCAAGCTTCACGATACATCGAATCCATCGAAGTTTGTAAGTTCTGTGGGCCCTAAACCCTAAACTCAAATGTTCTGACATTGCCTGGTTGGGATAGACGTTGACGTAACATGGTCTATGGTACATCTTTGTAATCATTGCAGGTGAACATCAACTTCTATCGCACGGAGTTGTGCAAGTGCATTGTGTTTCCTGACGGCAGAGGAGAGGGTGTATTCATCTTTTCAGCGGCAACGGCATTCACCCATGCGGCACTTCTTTGGGTGCTTACCTTTGCTTGCAATGTGACATCATTGTCTTCCATTTTTGAGTCCATAACGTTTTTCTCGAAGGCTACAATGGATCTGCAATTTTCATGTAGAACAACATTGGCAAAGGCGATGCAAGCATTTGTTTGCCTCATACAGGTGGAAGGTCTTGGAACGTGTTGTAATCAATGTGGCACACACCCGAAGATGCTAATCTGTGATGGTACAGCATTGACCAACCGCAATAGAGACCAAGTTGATCGACCCTAATTCACGCAACCTGTTGCAGGCTATGTTGTGCCCAGGAAAGTTCTTCCAAGACGTGTTGTAACTGATGTATCTGCCAGGAGGCTGTTGAGTCGCTTCTCTCATAAGCGAAAGGAAAGAGATGTGCTCCTTCAAAGGGACTACGACATGTTGAAGACCAAACTTCTAGCCTGTGGAGCATCCAACGTGTGGGAGCTGGTCAAGTTGGCAACAACAAAGTTTCCTGACCCTCGTTCGGCAACGGATGAAAAGGTGAGTGGTAATAAAGGGTATATCTTTATTGAACATTTACTGCAATGATGATGATGAATTCATAAAATAAGTTACTACCATGGGCTTTTTGGCAGTATTTTATGGCAAGCAAGCCGTACGACAACGTTTTGTACACCTTGGGCACATGGGGTGTGGACACATGTCTCATCCATGCCCAAGCATATGAAGATTTGAAGACTTTCATGCACACTCCTGAAGACATGACTGTGACAAGGTGGGAGAACGTCATTGACCACATGCCCATCGTGGCTAAGGTCATGGACCATCACATGAAGACAATACTTATGGAATGTTCCACGCTCGACCGATGTGTGTGGTTGTTGGCGAGAAAGAGTTTGCCGAGTGCGCTTTCAAACGTCCTCCAACAAGTGATGCTTCAGTATGATACGACCGTGATGGTGGTACGTTCATTTACACTATTGTAAACATTGTTGTCCAAACTTGACATTACATAGTCAAGGCTGAAATGTGAGATAACGTCCATAAGTTTATCTGCAGGCACGAGAAGATGCGGTCGATGTTGAAGGGCCTGTTCAAGCAGTGAAAACAGCTTGTTACCCGCATTGGGAGGTGCAAAGGATGAGACCCCAGTTTTGACATCTCGAGAATGAAGATGGGAAAAGTCTGCATGCAAAAGATGACTTGAAGTGTGATGCCAACGACTCTGCAAGTGCTGAGGCAAGTCATCGCACCACTGGCATCTTCACAGTCGTGTGTCCATACCTCATCATTTATGGATTCCATGTCATGGTCGCTGGTGAATCTCCAAACGATTTTTTTACCACACTTTTGACACGGTTTGACAACCACAACCGTCCAAAATTCATTTTCTATGACAATGCGTGTAAACTGCACACGTACTGCCTAGGTCGATGTCCCCATCTTCTGAAGACAACAAGATTCTTATGTGATCGATTTCACTTCGGCCACATGGAGAGTGTGAAGCATACCTGCTCTTTGGCATTCAGCCCTGACTTGTACAGCCACCTATCAGGTATGTTATTCATCCAAATGTTTTCCTCCATTCATCGTGCTTTATCTAGAAATTTGTGACACTCTTTGAAATGGTGTTCAATGCAGGTGTGAACACATCAGCAAATGAACAGGTGAATCGGTTCATCCAACGATTTACTCTCCAAACGCTGGTGTATCGGATGGAGAACATGATGGAGATGACTCGATTAATCTTTGCGTACTGGAACTTCCGGAAGAACAAGGATAAGATCTACGGATTTATCCCTGAGGAAGAGGTAGATTAATTTGTGCGGAATGCTCGAAATGTTCATACTCCTCATGATGACTAACATGTGATGTTACATATCCCTAAAAGACTTCTTCCATGTAATGTGCTGTCAATGTTTCATTTCAAAACTAGAATAAGTACCACCAATAGCCTATATGTATTACATGTTATGCAACACAGTGACATAGACAACAGAATGGAGCGTATGAACAAATGTAGCCAAGATCACCAATTAACAAACACTTGTGTACGTCACATATGTTTATACACTGACAGAAATGATTGTGTTAATGTCCAAATGTTCTTGCATTGGTTAGTACTTGGCATGGTTGGTACTTGGGTTGGTTGGTACTTGAGTTGGTACTTGGGTTGGTTGGTTGGTACTTGGGTTGGTTGGTTGGTACTTGAGTTGCTATCCAATTACTTGGTAATTGGATTAATTGGTACTTAGTTTGGTACTGAGGCTGGTCGGTACGTAGGTTGGATACTACTTGGCTTGCTTCTTGGTATATACACTTCGGCCACATGGAGAGTGCGAAGCATACCTGGAATATTCCAGGTATCCTTTCTATCCTATTCACTTGTGTTTTCACTTCGGCCACATGGAGAGTGCGAAGCACACCTGGAATATTCCAGGTATATTTTCTATCCCATAGACACCTTTTTGGGCAAAAAGGTGGAATATTCTGGGTATGTTTTCTATCCCATAGACACAAGGTTTACTCTACTCTTTTGTAACTATTCCTGTGCTACATTGCTTTATAATGTTCAAAGTACATATTTCGGAACACATCTCTAGAGTAAAAAGGACGAATTGAACACGAATGGTGCAACAGCTACGACTTCATATTACACTTCCATCGGCAATCACCTTAAGACCAAATTGAGTACTTGCCAGGTACAATGCCGATTGCATGGTTTGACATTTATGTACAAGCTATTGTTTAGCAGATATGTACAGGCTACAGGCTACAAACTGTACTGTACACCAATGTTGATCTTCATATCAACATTGACTATCCAGAGTCAGCTTCTGCCGAGTGTCAACTTGAATCATCAATCCACTCTTCCAGTGTAAATGTCAATCATCAATCTACTGTTTCCACCCTTTCAATCATCACCCTTCTTCTTCCGCCCTCTCTTCGACGTCTTGTCTTCATCCAGAGGATGCTTCTGCCGAGTTCTCGCCACAATGGGTGTTGCACTGACATCTTTCCGTGCAAGTCAATGGACATGTATCAGTTATGGCATAGACAAAAGATGGAATTGACATAAGTTGGATTTGACAGACACTGCTACTCACTTTTTGCAGGAACTGTTGGTTCGCTCGCGGTAGTTTCATCTGCTTTCACTCTCCCCATTGCATCAGCCGAATCTTTGACAGCGTCGAATACTGCCTGTAAAATGAAAGAGAAAAGTAAATATATTGCTTACGATCCATATTGTACAAAATGAAAGAGCCATGTAAAAAGAGGTGGCATCATGAACACATATTTACAATATGTGAATCTCACCTTGGCCTTCTCGTTGGTCTCCGCCCACCTTTTTGCCCACTCCCCACTCAGCATCGGATCTGCACCAAATAAAACAGTACTTTAAGCACATGTTCAAATAATTGACATAAACATTGGACAAGTTTATTGGTCGCTTACCTTTGTTCCTGAGATGCTTGGCCCGTGACACAATTCGCCTCATACTTTTTGTCCACGCTTTGAAATTCGTAGCCAGCTGCTCAATTGCATGGTCCGCGTCTTTGATGATGTCATCCATCTCCTTGAAAGGATCTTCACAGATGTCAAAGGGTATATTCACCAGCAGTTGATCATCCGACCTCTGTTTACCAGCACATTCAGGATAGTCTTCCACAGAGAGCGTCTCTCTTGGCGCGGAGTCAGAGTTGAATATCGGGTTCGCAAAATCCTGCAGAACCTGCGAACGGCGGTAGAAATTCATTAGATTTTATTTTTGTATTGTAGAACAAAGAAAAAATACGGGCATAAACTTACCACGTTGTCAGGCTGACCAGGAACGCTGACGCCTGAGGCGTTGCCCCGTTCATCGGTCTGCGCCGTCTTGTGGGGAGCATCTCCTTTTGGTGATCCATCCTGTTCTCCAGACCCGTTTTGTTCACTAGCCGCACCCTTTCCATTCAAACCACCAGGCTGGTCACCTTCTGCCTCTTTCGGGCCTGTCGTACCTGGCCCATTCAACCCATCTCCACCAGTAACTTGCGGCCCGACAGCTTCTTCCGGCTCAACTGTGCCGTTCAGTAGCCCAGTCATGTTCATCTTCCTCCCGTCCCGTCAAACCCGGCAAATCCAGCCCCGGAACCATTCAAATCATCAGCCTGATACATTCCAGTCGTACTTGGTACCCCAGTTGAACAAGGCGCACCGGCCCCGACGGCTGTAGAGTCAACCACACGAGACACATACGTCAACACGGCTGCACCTGCATCCTGACTCATCCTGACAGGCTGGGCAGGACTCTCTTCCGTTCTCCCAACATCGTCACCGGTCCCACCACCCAGACGGGTCCTGATAGCCCCGGCTGAACCGACAGTAGCATCAGTTCTGTCAGCACCACCAATCCCACCAGCTCCGGCAACCCCAGAAACCCCAGCAATCCCAACATCGCCGCCGGACAATGCTTCCCCGACGTTCCGAACTGCCCCACCAATCCCAACCACCCCGTCAGCACCATCCAACTTGGCCGCCCAACCTCCCCCATCCGCCCCAAGAGCTCCACCAATACCAGCAGCCACACCAGTTTCACCCACACAAGCACCAGTAACACCGGAGGTTCCAGTTTCACCAGTCGCACCAACTGCGGCAGCACCAGTTGTGCCACTAGTTCGAACCATTCTGGCCGACCGTTGGACTCTGCCTGATCTGTCAGTTGTTGCTGTTCTTCCAGTTCTTGCTGAAGTTGCTGTTCTTCTTGTCCCATGTGTTGCTGTCTTAGCTGTGGTCCCGGTATCAGCACTCCCAACACTACCGGAGTTAACGTCGAGAGTCGATGCTGCAGCAGTGGCGGTAGCTCTCCTTCTAACACGATCTCGTCGTCTACCTTCAAGCAACTGCACATCTTCATCAGCATCTTCATCATCGTCGGAATCAGCTTCGATGGCATCGTCCTGTGAAGAAAAACAGATTTCTCTTAAGAAATTCTACCGGTTGATTTTGAAATTGCGAAAACTACACCTCAACGAGCCTTACCTCCGAGTTTCTTGAGTTTGAATCTGCAAGTCTCATCCTGTTGCTCCTGAGAATCTTTCTTTGACTCTTTTTGAGTTTCTGCACAAAGTTCGGTGTTAAGACAATGTTAGAATAAAAAAGGAATTGAATGGTGATAAACCGAAAAATGCGTCCAAACACTTACCGGCTACTTCCATCTTTTGAAGTGGCTGACCACTTCGCAGTTCAAATAGGAACGGTAAGTGGGCCTCGTAATGTCTTTTCCTTCTTCCAGGCCGTCTTGAATCAGGAAGTCACAGAGTTTCGATTCAAGCTTCTTGTACGGGTTGAGCATAACCCATGGGAGGGTGAAGAAGGCTTCAATGTCGATTGTAACATTCGGCAACAGAGCCTTTTTGNAAACACTTACCGGCTGCTTCCATCTTTTGAAGTGGCTGACCACTTCGCAGTTCAGATAGGAACGGTAAGTGGGCCTCGTAATGTCTTTTCCTTCTTCCAGGCCGTCTTGAATCAGGAAGTCACAGAGTTTCGATTCAAGCTTCTTGTACGGGTTGAGCATAACCCATGGGAGGGTGAAGAAGGCTTCAATGTCGATTGTAACATTCGGCAACAGAGCCTTTTTGCCCTCCTTCGCACCTCGAATGAGGTGCTATGCTCGGCGAACTTGTTTTAACAGCCACAGCGTTGACGGACTGACCCTCTCAAACTTCAGCATGTCCGTCCAAGTTCCGGAATTTTCACCACAGTTCAGAAACAGCAGAAATTTCTTTGCGCTCCTCCAGCGGGCGTAACCAATGCAAAAGGATTTTCCTTGATGCTTCCGTACCTAAACATCAGCTTCGATTGCCAACTGGCTCAAGTCTACAAAATTGCACATTAGTTTACGTTAGACTGCTTGTTTTCCTACAGGTAGTGTGCAAAAACGTAAAATTCATATTCACTTACTGAGACTGGGGTCCACAAAGTCGTCGCTCATGTTCACTTGGGGGCGCTGGGCGGCTGTCCGCGCGAAAATTGCCCCTGCTGGCCACTGGCGCAGGCATTCAGCTGCGAGATGGACGGAACTGGTTGACTATCGGGAACGTTTTGCTGCATTCCAAGAACTGGCGGACAAAAAGATACGACAGCATTCACTGGCACTGTAGTCGACCGGAAGCAAGAGTTCAAAAGGGACGCGGCGACCTGAGGAGTCACCACGAACGGAGGGGGCGGGGCAGCACCGAACTGCTGGCGTGGATCTGAAGCGCTCGGCGGAGGTGGTACGGAGAACTGCGAGTACACGGCGTTATTCGCCGGGAACGACTGCTCCGGGAAAGTCGGGAAAAAAGACCCTTGCGGCTGAGGGACTTGGCTTCCTGCAGAGCTACCGCGGTCGGCGTCAACCTTCTGAGAAGAGAATGCCGATGTTGCTGACTACTGAAACATGGCTACGACTAAGTCCAAGCACGCCGAAGCGTGCTTGGAGCGAAAACTCCAGTGGAAAGAATGGTGCAGACTAAAGAACTAACAGAGGCGACTACGGAAATAACCTGTGCGGAGTGAGTCCTTGAGCGCGGCACCGCTCTGACGGTTTCGAATCATCTTTGCGGAACTGTTGTGTTGTGCAGTGACCCGAAAGACATCTGTTACATTCGAAAACATGCAACCCAGCGGAGTCGCACAATCGATGCAGCATGTCGTTGTCTTTGCGGAAGCGCTACCGTCTTTGTGGATGTGCTTTCGCAGCGATGACAACAATGACGTGGAAATGTTCATGCATCATGTTCGCGTTGTTGACGCTATGGATTGACAAACGCCGTCCGCGTGGAAGCGCGTTGTCGTTGCGGAAATGGATCGTCTTGGCGGAACGTCTGTTTTCGTAAAAATGCTGTCCTACTGGAGGCGCGTCGTCTTCGTGACACTCTGCGACGTCGCAGCAGACAAGAGATGGGCTGAACCTTTGCAGTAGACAATGGAGTTTCTTCATACAGACGACAAAAGTTATGAAAAATTGTTGTCTTCGCGGCGCCGCGTCGTCCTTCAGAACTCGGACGTCGTTGTGGAATGTCGTTGTGTTCCAAAACGCTGCCTTACTGGAAGCGTGTCATCGGCGCGCATCATCTGTCAACGAAGCAGCATGACGTTGTCATAGCGGAAGCCCTACCGTCCTGGTGGATGTCCTTTCGCAGCGATTGCAACGATGACGCGGAAAAGTTCATGCATCGTTTTCGCGTTGTTGATGCTAGGGATAGAAAAATGCAGTCTACGCGGAAGCACGTCATCGGCGCGGAATATGGTCGTCTTGGCGGAACGTGTCGTTGCGGAAGAATGCTTTCCTACCGGAAGTGCGTCGTCTTCGGGAGTGCTTTCGTGCAGACGTCGCTGCAGACAATTGATGGGCTGGCTGAACCTCACGTGGAGTGCTTTCGTGCAGACGATCATAGGTATGATAAATCGTTGTCTTCGCGGAGCCGCGTCGTCCTTGCAGAAGTAGCACATCTTTGTGGAATGTCGTCGTGTTGAAAAACGCTGCCTTACTAGAAGCATGTCGTCCGCGCGAATCTTCTGTCATCGCAGTAGCATGACGATGTCTTTGCGGAAGCGCTACCGCCTTGGTGGATTTGCTTTGACAGCAATGAAAACGATGACGCGGAAAAGATCATGCATGGTGTTTGCAATGTTCATGTCACGAACGAAAAAAAAAGGCGCGCAAAAGCGCGTTGTTAGTGCGAAGATCGGTCGTCTTGGCGGAAGGTCTCGTCGTGGCGGCTAGTCTCCTTCTGACACTGCTTGAGGTATACATGCAATGTCTTCGCGCAGACGGTATTATTTGTGACGATGTTTTGTCTTCGCGGAAACGTGTTGTCGTTGCAGATCTAGGACGTCGTTGCGGATACACGCTTTGACACACCGCGTCGTCTCAACAGAATGTTTGAACATGGTCCAGGCAGTGTATCGTCGGCGCAGCATTGGCACGTGCCCTAGTAGAAACCGTTTTCGCCGTGTTGACGTGTGAAAGGAAAACATGGCGTCTTCATGGATGTTTGTCGTCCTCACGGAAACTAAGCGTCGTGGCAGACACCTAGGTACTACAACCTTGTCGCCCTGCATGCACCGTTTCGTCATGCATCTGGCTTGGAAGGAAGGGGGCGTCTTTGCAGATTTCATTTGTCTTTGTGGAAACTTTCTGACGTGCGAGCTAACACATCATCGTTGCGAATGCCAACGTATCCATCCTAGGCGTCCTGCCGGATATTGTTCGTCTTTGTGAATATGGTGAGGTCGTGGCGGAATGTGGACGTCTTTGCGGAGATTGCGCACCGATACATTCCAGTCTTGACAGAAAGGTTGTTGTTCGTTCTTCCTCGACATGCATGAAGTTTTCCATCGTAGCGGAAAACTAATTGCGTTTGTCGATGAAAATCCAACACTTTAGACCACCGGAAGTCGCTGAACCTATTGGGTTCAATGCAAAACGTATCACCCTTCACTTTCAAACTGGAATGTATGACATGATTTTCACTTGCATTATGGGTTGTTGATGCACTTCTTGCATGTCCCCTATAGTACGAAAACTTTTTCCGTGCTTTCCCTCTTGTCCGCCGCAAGTAACGAAGGGCTTCTCCGTACAACGATATTCGGTGGTTGCTTTTTTTTTGGACAAATATTTTCGTTGCTTAAGATGCGCAATGATAACATGCATCACTAGTCCAACTGGCACCGGTCCATCGTCAAGTTTCCGTCCTGCTTCTTCTTCGCCTCGCGACAATCGTGACAGCTGACCTTGCCTTTCGCGCCAGGAAATGTCTGGCCGCTAGCGTGCCTAGCCGGCATGACAGTTGCTTCACGATTGTCCGCCTTGCTCATGTATCACAAACAGGGATGGCAGCGGTATTACCGATACCGCGGTATACCGTGGTTTTGTACCGCGGTATTGCGGTACCGTGGTATCGTTACTTTTTTGGCGGTAACGGTACGGTGTCGGTACTGGCCTTGAGGGGTACCCCTCTTCTGTACCGCGGTACCGTACCGCGTTACAGTACTGCGGTACTTTCCACCTAAGAGAAAAACATGTAAGATTGTATTGAAGATTACTGTTTTTATTCTGTTCTGCACTTCTGTAATGAATTTTCGAGTAAATTGAGATGCCGCTTTCTGCGGTCATCTATTTCCACACTAAAAAATTAGGTTTTACCGTCGGCGGTAGAGCATGTACCGCATTACGACTGGAATACCGCGGTATTATACTAATACCGTTGGTAACGCGGTACCGGTACCGGTATTGGTAGTGACCTGCCAGAAAAGTAGTGTACCGCGGTATTGAGTACCGCGGTACTCCTGTACCGCGGTACTTCTGTACCGCGGTACTCAATACCGCACGGCAGTTGGCGCACCACCAGAGTGCACGTTTCTCGTGCACTCTACGCAACGCGTCCTGCGTGGTGCGCCAACTGCCTTAAATGCGGCTGTCGCTAGTGCAACAGTACTTGATGCCGCACGCTAACCTAGACAGGACAGTGTCTGCACTAGATGCCGCCCGCTGGAGCAGTCGCAGGTGTTTCAACTTGCATGGGCCGCAGGTGGGAATGGGTGAGTGGCATTTTACCCACTTCATCCAACTCACTCACTTCTTGGACACATTGTGTCCTCTTGCACATTGCGCAACGCAAGGCAAGAAGGATCGTCTCGGACGTGCGCGAGTGAGCGAAAACGTTTCACCAATATTCACCCATTCCCAGCTGCGGCCATGACTTCGCGCGTACTTTTGAGTGCTAGCGCATCAACGGCGAGAACTCCGCCTTGCGAATGAATTTGAGCTGTTTCCACGAAAGGCGATGAGCTCACACCTCCTTGACCACCACAGCGTGGAAAGGTGTCAATTACCTGTCTGTCAACGGACGTCGCTTTGTCGCCGCCGAAACCAACGACCTCCAATACTTGGAATACGGTCGACGAAAATGCTAGTACCATAAAAGCAACCACACCACCACAGACCCGGCTCACAGATCCGCAACTCGGGCGGCGCGTTGCGTCTGCAGCCATGAAACCATTCTAGCTTCTTTCTAATTTCTGGCCCCGTGCCCTCGCATACCAACGGACGAGTGCTGAATAGCCACAGCCATTGTACACAGGCAGCCCGTCTTACATGGTCGCACGCACATGTGGTACAGATGGGAGCGCTTCACGCAAAGAGCAAGAGTCGCCCGAAAGAAGAATAAAAGGGAAAAACAAGAGACCTGGACGTGACTACGGTCATAACGACGATTGTCCGTGATCCCTAGGAACGCCTCAGCAGGCGTACCTTCCCTCTGTACCGAAATGCAGTTCACCTACATTGACGTGCTTGGTCGGAGAGCTTTCCCATGCACATCAACGTAGTCCCATGGTGGCCACTCGCAACCATGCATGAACCATTCCAGGCGGTGCAAAGTCTCCTTTCGGGCCACTCATGTCATGTGCATGGCATTGCTCTCCCTCCTCGCGCGCGAGCACGTCCAGGTGCTGCGAAGACAGCCACCACCAACCTGAAGTACACGGCAGTGCATGCACATGTAGCCATGCAAGCAAAGACACTGCTCCACGCGCTGCGAAGCGACCCATCCTTATTTCAGTGGAAACCGCCTCACTACGTTGTGCACAGTTTCAGCCAACTCAGTTACTAGGAACAGTTTACGACCATTTGATCCGATGGCTGTGTCTACTCCAACCATAACCGTGCTTGGCCATGTCCTGCTGCTCTGCACGGCTGTGGCTTGCACCGTGGCGCAAGACCCATGGAACTACAAGAACAACGGTCTGGACTGGCCTGTAAGCGTCCTCCTCGACATGCCTTCCTTGATATGTGGCATGTACCCTTCCGCCAAGCAGCCTGTGCAGCACGCTCTTTCAAGCTCTGCTTCACACCACTGCCAGCCAGTCCTTTAT
>SZWC01007381.1:13574-34390 GCA_023375785.1 Penium margaritaceum | reverse complement strand
CTCTCTCCCCCCCCCACTCTCTATCCCTCTGTCCCTCCATGTACATCACTCATTCTTGCTACCCCTTGCCTCCCAATACAATATTCTCTATTAGTTTTATTACTATTCTGTTCTGTCTGGACTTTTGCTTTTCTTTGGCTTTCAATAGATGGTTCTGAACAGCTTAACTACACTAGTCTTTCTCCATTGTGGTGCGATATGGTTGTTTTAAAATTTTCTTGTTCAACAAACCTAGAATAGTCCTCTTTAGTCAGAGCTCCGGTGTATAGATGTCCTTGCTTAGGTAGATTCAGCACACCTTCCATCCTGTCAGATCGAGTGGGCAACAGGTCATTCTCTCATCAAACAGTAATGGCCGTTGTCCTTGGACTGTCACCGGCAGAGGGCAGGTCCTCATGCTAAAACGATGCGTTCGGAAGTCCCAGGAGAAGCAAATCCTGTGGCCAAGACCCCCTTGTGCGAGGCATAGTGTATATGGGTTAGGGAAATCAATTTGTATGACAGAGTGCACTTATCACACACTGAGTGTGCGATTCTGTATAGTTCAAATCTGAGAGGGTTTGCATCTTCAGTTTACGATTGAGGTACCAGGTTTGCAAATAATACAATCTTGCATTTCAAACAGAAGATTCAGCATAGCAATGGCTTTTGTCGTTTCTGGCGAGCCGGCGGTTATTCAGAGCTGGACAGAACATTAACATTCGTCAGGTGGTGTTTGTCCGTGCCCGAATATCTTTTCTAACATTGTTGTTGAAGATATCATTGATGTCAATTAGACCAGAGCATTAAAGCATTGAATCTTTACAAAACCTATAATCCACGTCAATGACATTGACGTCAAGTTAGAAAAGGGGACAATATATTCATATGTATCTATTTAGTAGAGATATCAATTGTGTGTCTTTCTGAATCGCTACTCCTTGAAGTGGTTTCTTTGCGTTGCAAGAATGTTCATCAACGGAAGCATGTTTTGAGGTTTGTGCTGTTTGCAAGACTCCGTAACAGTTCCCCTCAAAGCCTAGGATCCGAACACTTACAAAACAGAACCTGTAATCGCATTCCCAAAGTCCGCTCTCAAACATTCCTGCAATTAGGTTTTCTTTTTCTCGACATCGTTCTTCAATTGCAAAAATCAGTGGTTTTCTGTTTGAAATGCATGATTCTTCCACGCAATGCAGCCATTTTGGCATAAGGCTGTCGCACAGTGAGTGCGAGATAAGTGCACTTTCACACTTATTTTGAGTACACTCCCCACATGCACTACCTACGTACAATGGAACCATCTCTGGACCACCTTGCGAGCACCGTAGAGAAGAACAAGCCGGTAAGTCAACAGCCGTCAAGCGAACATGGAACGTTTCTTGGAAAGATCGTCCCGGTGGTTGAAACAGGTGATAGCGATGGAATGAAATGGCGGTCGTAACTGCTATTTGACTTTTCCTATTGCCGTACCACAAAAATAATTGTTGTACATATCTACATCGGCAAGATGAATAAAGCTATCAGAGGCTCCAGAAATCAGATGAAGCATATTTCAAGCTGCTCATTTTTTTTCCTATTGGTCTTCAGATATGATTCAGTCTTTGAATCTGGTAATACTTCAACCACACCATCTTTTTCCTACATCGGAAACAGAAACACACACTTTCATCATAAACAAAGAGATGCAAGTTCATCAAATTTATTTCCTTTTTCAGAAAACAACATGTCTTCCATATAAGAAAAAACTGGAGGTGAGATTGAACAAATGAGACAAATGAACGCACTGAGTGTGCTCTGAGTGTACTTTTGTATGGCAACCAAGCGCACTTACCACATACACTAACCCCACGCACTGGGGTCCTTCCTAAGAAAAGAAGTTTTCACCCACACAAGATAAAAAATCAAGTTTTTCTTTGACAAGTAAGATGAATTAGATCACTGAGTGCGCAACTAGTGTAATTTTATAGAATGAGTGAGCTCACTTGCCACATACACTAGCCCCACCCACTAGGGTCCTTCCTAAGAAGAAATGTTTCTGGCCACATAAGACAAAACAATAAATGTGCGCATAGACACATGAGACGAATGAGCACACTGAGTGCGTTATCAGTGTACGTTTGTATGGTGACTGAGTGCACTAAACCCTAAACTAGCCCCACGCACTAGGGTCATTCCTAAGGGTAGAACTGTTAGGCCATATAAGACAAAAGCACACTCTTTCCACACACTCTGCAAGGAGTGTAGGCATGGTGTAAGGAATTCCCTCTGAAGAGATCATACTCAAGGCACACACTAAAATGGGAGTGTATGAAATGGCCACGATTAACTATACCTCCTTGCTGCTGCTATGAGCTTGGAGGTGCACCAAATGGATATGACATGTGCATTTCTGAAACGCTACCTGGAGGAGGATGCGTACATGGACCAGCCAGAGGGGTATGTTGTGTAAACAAGGAAAGGATTTGGTGTGCAGTTTTTTAAAGGCCATCTGCATATGAAAGCAAGCACCACAAAAATCATACCATGAGATTGCTGAGCATCTGGCTGGCCTTGGTTTTGTGCATAATGAAGCTAAGTATGCAGTCTATGGGCGCATGCAAGAGCAAGTCTGGTTATTACCTTGCTCTATGTTGATGATCTGCTTATTGCCTCTGACTCCAAGTCTGTTTCGGACAATACAAAGCAGCTCCTTGCTTCCAGGTTCAACATGAAGGACAAGGAAGAACAGTCCCTTACTATCTTGGCCTTCACCTCAAGCGTGACCAGCAGTAGAATATTTTAGATTTGACGCAGATCACGGACATTAGCCACATCTTCAAGAACTTCAACGTGGCAGGAGCGAGTAAGGATGCAACACCAGTGGAAGTGGGACCAAAGCTCAGAATGACGCGGAATCCCCACAGCACGCAAGAGAGCAGCCGCATGAGAGCAGTGGCACACCAAGCAGCAGTTGGGAGCCTCATACATGCACCTGTCTGCACTCTCCTCAACACAAGCCAAGTACTAAGAGTGCTCAGCATGTTTTGTACAAATCCAGATGTGCCACATTGGGAGGCAGTTTACTGGGTGCTGCGCTACCCGGAAAGCAACAGCAGCCTTTGCCTCACCTTCAACGGCATCAACTGCCACATCCGGATTGGTTACGATGATGTAGATTGGGGAAGTAACCTGGACACAACGAGGTCGACCAGTGGGTTTGCTTTTCTGCTCAAGGGAGGTGCAATCAGTTGGAGAAGCAAGAAATAAGAGTGTGTCATTTTTTCCTCCACCAAAGCAGTGTACGTTGCCTTGAGTAAGCAAAAATGGAATCCATGTAGTGACATCAGCTACTGGAAAGACTTGGGAAGGAGCAGGCTACAGTGACCAACTTCTACTATGACAAAATGAGCGCCATAGCTCTGTCCAATAACAAATAGTTTCACACCCGTACCAAACACATCGACCTGCATTACCACTTCATCTGTGTGCTTGTGACAAATGAGGTCCTGCAGATCAAGTTCTTTCCTCCAAGCATGATGTTGGCAGACTTCTTTACTCAACTTCTGGCAGCACAATGTTTCTGCAACTGAGAGGAAAGTGAAAACATGTGTAATTTTTAGTCTCGCAAAGTGGGAGAATTATGTATACAAGGGTGCAATAAACTCAATAGCATATTGCTTGATAAAAATCATCAGAAAAACAGCTGAATAAAGGATGTTGGATAGATTCCAGCTTACTTTAGGAAACTAAAATTAGAGTCCGTTCTTATGAGATACGCATTTCCGCAGTTAGGAGATCATGCGTTGGGCTAGATTGATGACCACAGAACATTCAGCATCAAAGACAGCAAGAATGATTAGTGAGGGTGTCAAAGATTGGAATTCAAGGAGAAAAGGCGACTAGAAGACTCCAGTAAAAAAATAAATCTACGATTATGGATTCCGTAGGTCGTGGAAGACATAATTCTAAAGACAAAAATGTGTGTGCTGATCATTGCGCAAGGCTCGGAGAGTGAGCTAGAGGGTCAACTTTGATAGAGTGTATCTCAGTTCGCCCTTAGTTAAATGAGGCGTACAAGAGCTTCTTAGAAAGATGTGATAATGTACCTGGAATCATATGTGTGCTTCCGTAGCTTCTATCACTGGAACCTGCACCAAAACCGTTCAACCCTGCAAAATCGAAGGACCAACAGTTTGGATATGGCTGACGAGTTTGGAAGTGTATTTTACCGCTGCCAGTGTCAAAGAAAAAGAAACTTTGACCTTATGGCCGCACTTTTTTGTGGCACGGCGCTAAGCCGGTGATTTTATGAAAACATCGCCCAACGGAAGCAGGAGACCGGCGGACCATCATCAACGGCCAACGGAGCCAGTCTCATGTCGCCGACCACAGGCATTCTAGCCTTGGAGCAGATCAACCCGTAGTGTTGAGACGCACTGACGCCACCAACAGACAGGAATGGATCTTCATGCGCGATGCTCGCATGATTTGGACGGCAAAACAATAATTCTGACGCACGGTACAAACTCCACTGTCTTCATCAGCTGTCCTGTGTGGTAGAGTGTATGTGTAGATTTTTTAAAATGATCACTGGTGCAGAATGTGCCCCCAGAAAACTCTATTTTCACAAAACAAACCCAAACAACATGATCAGGATGATTGCAGCAGCAGAAAGGATTGACAGTGCCCACTACAATGCTTGGATCATGGAATCCTACGGTCGGCGACCCTGCAACCACAGTTATTGTAGAAACAAAAAATGCTAGTCGGCAAACTCCTCAACTCCGATGGAATTGGATGTTGTCAACCAGAGAGATGTGCAACTACATAAAGAAGCCAGGCACATCGCTCCCAGGCAGTACACCAAAAAGGGGGGGAGGTTGCACTAAAAGGAGTTGAGAAACGGCAAAGGGCATGAGTGAAAGGCACAACTCTTGTCCGCACGAAGCAATCTGTGCTGAACGATCACCCATATGAATGGACTAGATTGCCGCAGAGGGTTTTTGAAATCGCAAAGTTCAACAAGGGGTATGAGGAAAACCAATCGGCGATACAGCTACAAGTCTTTCCTTGAAGATGTAAGAGTCCCTCAATGGTACCGGCACTATTGGATGGAGGAGCTTCAGACGACTTCATAAGCAACAATATTCTTTGCGAGCTGGGTTTGCAGACTGAACCAAGAGTGTTTGAAGGAATCCCCATTGATGGGACATTAAAAATACGGAGACTCTAAGAACGAGCATGAATACAAGTGGGAGATAAACAAGATGTGACGGTTTGGACATCCTATCCAATGAGTAACCACAAAATCATTCTTGGGCCAGATTTCTTGTACCGGCACACTCCGTGGGTTGACTCGAACAGTGTCGATGTCTACGTTGAGATCTAAGGCACCAAGCAGCAACTTCCATGTGTAAGAAGCCAAAGGAGAGATGGAAGCAACAGAGGAAGTCGCGGTAGTCAAAAGCGTACAACCGATACCGCTTAACGTAGCTAGACACTGTATGCAAAGAGGAGCTAGTGCGTGGCTCATACACCTCAAGCTAATGGAAGAATGGAAGTGGCGGCAGCTGACTCATTGGCCTCATTAGCCTCATCGGAATAAAAAAAGTTAACAACGGTACCCAAAGAGTTTGCACCACTCATCCAAGAGTTTGCGGACGTCCTCCTTGACAAACACCCAAGAACCCTCCCTCCTAAATGAGACATTGACCATGGCATTGAAATGAAGCCGGGCTGACCTACACTTCAAGGGGCATATCGGATAAACAATCACAATCTGACTGAGTTAGAGAAGCAACTAGATGAGATGCTTGTTCAGTGGTTCATCCGCTCATTCACGTCACCATACACCGCACCTGTACTGTTCGTAAAATATAAAACTGATGTGATGCAGATGTACGTGGACTATCAAGCGTTTAATGATGCTACCATCAACAACCGCTACCCTTTTCCCCAAGGTGACGAGATTTTTTACCAACTATGAGGGGCTCAAATTCTAACCAAAATTGATTTCCCAACGGTTATCACCAAATACGCGTGGTAGATGCCAACATCAAGAAGACGGTGTTCCAAACTCACTACAGGCATTTCCTGTTCATGGTAATGTTGTTCGCAGTGACAAATTCTCAAACGACATTCATTGCAGCAATGAACAACTCTTTTTTGCACATACCTTGATCATTTTGTCATGGTGTACCTTGACTACATTGTGGTATAGAGCCGCACCCTGAACAAGCACAACAGCCATCTTTGAAAAGTTCTTCAAGTCTTACAAAGTGGGAAATTCTTTGAAAACCCATTGAAGTGCAACTTTGGTCACCGTTTCATCGAGTTTTTTGGTCACGTCATCAACAATGAGCGGATCAGCAGGGAACGAAAAAAAGGGACAGCAGTCGTTGATTGGCTGACGCAGACCAATTTTCAAGAGGTTCAGGTTTTTCTTGGCTTCTGCAATATCAACCGGCGTTTTCTATGGGATTGTGCCTGAGTGGCAGCACCTCTCTCTGACCTCACTCTAAAAGAAGATGAGTGGCGGTGGTGACATAGAAAACAAGAAGAATTTACTGCTTTGCGGAATGATTTGACCTTGGTGTCAGCGCTGTGATTAGCCGATCCAATGGTAAACAACGTAGTGGCTACAGACGGATCAGAGCAACCATCGGCACAATCCCCTTGCAAGACCATGGTAACGGCAAGCAACTAGTGGCATACATGTCTCGAAAACTCCAAGGACCAGAAATCAACTACGTCGTACATGGGAAAGAAGTGCTGGCAGCTCAACATGCATTTAAGACATGATGGTGTTATCTGGTGTGCCGCGAATGCATTGTGTGCACCGACTACCATGCATTGAAAATTTTCAAGACGCAGTCAAACCTCAGTCAACGTCAAACCCAATGGATGGATTTCCTTGAAGCTGGGTTTCAAGATGGAATGGGATGTGGCCAACGTCTGCAAATCCTGCGACTCTTTTCAGCGACAAAAATCTCATAGCACACGGCCACCCAAAGTTTTACAACTCCCTATTTTGACGGAGCCGTGGGCTGATGTCTACATGGACTTTGTCATTAGATTACCAGTGACACCCAAGGCATATGAAGCAATCCTTGTGGTAGTTGGCAGTTTTTCTGAAATGTACCACTTCATTTCCACAACAACCACCAAATCCTCCAAAAGAACAGCACCGCTGATAATCAACAACATCCTGTGGCTACACTGCGTATCGAGAACCATCAGGAGTGATAGAGACGTTCAGTTCACCAGCTGTTTTTGGTACGAACCGATGACCCTCTACGGCAGCAAAATGCAACTTTTGATGGAGTTTCATCCTGAAACTGACAGCCAAAGCAAGCGAACCAATCAGACGCTTGAACAACTTCTCTGAGAGTTTTGCAAACCTCATTGGATGGATTGGGCAAAAACGCTCCCGATTGCCAAAACCTTATATCGTTCGGCAGTTTCCACCGTAATGGGTAAAACTCCATTTGAAGTGGTGTATGACAAACGTATTACCACACCAGCCGGACTATACTGTCAAAGAAACATTCCCACGTTCAATGTTCAACGCCAAGAATTCTCCACCATTTAGGAGGAAGTACGGCAAATCCTTCAAGAAGGCAAAAGACAGAGCAGTGATGAAACGAGCAGCTGACCGACATCGCAGCGATGGATTTTTTTCCCTTTGGCTACAAAGTCCTTCTCAGCTCAGCCAACATCAAAATCCGCGGAGCCGACTGTTCAAAGTTCTAACCCTGATGGTTGAGAACGTTTGAGATGGAGCGCATGCAAACACCCGTGGTTGCACGACTAAAAATCCCTGAAACTATGCAAGTTCATCCGTTGTTCCATATTAGCAGACTCAAGCACTACTGAGACCCCAATGAAAACATCCCCGGAAGGGATGTCCCTCCCCCTCCTCCCATTCAAGTGGACAAGGATACAAAGTACGTCATCGAGGACATCCGCGGACATCAACAACGTGGAAAAGCAACAGAGAACACCTGATCTCCTCCTCTACGACCTTGGTGAAGGTGGTGTGTGGAATCTGGATGTGACCACTGTGGATGCCCAGGGTCGCGATACAAGGGTGGGGGGGTCAGCGCTGCAGGCCTCGAAGAGGGAGAAGGAAAGAAAGAAGGAGGCAGCATTGGGCCTAAATATTAGTTGGAGACTGCAGACACGGGCGTGGTAGAATCTTGGTGAATTTAGTCTAGAATTTTGGCGCTTCGTTTGATGATTGGTGGCCATGTGTTTGGAGAGAGGCTGCAGACGGCTTGTGCAGGCAGAACGGTCAGGCTGGGCTGCCCGGCGGATGTCCATCGCGGGCATACGACAGCAATGTGTCATCATTCATGACTACACCTTCCTCCGTGGGAGTCTCAGCATGGAACAGGAAGAAGATCCATCTATCTCTGGCCTAAGGGCTTGCTTCTTGGATCTTTGGCTCTGACAGACCTGTGTTATGTAGAGCCTTTAGAGGATGAGCTGGATCAGCCCTGCACCTGACTCTATCTCTAGGTCTCCCTTTCTTGCACTCTTTCTCACTCTCTTCCTTTACCACCCCCTTTGTGTTGTGGGTGGTGGCACATGTTTACCATGTGCTTGTGCCAGTCAGTGGCGGTGGTTTCACTATCAAATATTAAGGAAATTGTTGTTGGAAAAAAACAAAATGGTGCGTCCCCTCCACGAGCACGCAAAATTGTCCCCCTCCCCGTACAAGATACCATGCTTGTTTGTCATATGTTACGCAGAGTGGGAAAATGTGCGGCTCACATGGATAGAGGTGCAGAGTGAACGAAGATTCAAGGAATTGAGACAAATGAATACTTTAAGAAGTATACTTGGATGAAAAGTGCCGGACAAGTTAAGTGCATATATACAATGACAAGAATCAAAATGAGACATTTGTAGGGTCTTTAGTGCTCATGTCATCCAAAGCGTGCAACATTATGTTGTGAGTGGTTGCTTCAAGAAACTCCACCAATAAGTCCCTCTCGCTAGGGTCCCTGTAGTACTCAAGGTTGCTCATGTTGAAGACGGGGTGGATCACCATGCTATCTAGCAGGCAAAGTCAGGTGAGGAAAAGGGTTTGACTTCATTCAATCTATAATGGCCCCAACCATCGGGGTTTGAGCCTCATGAAGCCCTGTCCACGGAGTTTCATATTCACAAAGTTGAGTAGGACACAATCGCCGGTGTTCAACACATCCTTACTTTGATGTAGGTCCCCCGCTCACTTCATAGCTAGTGGTTTCTTCATGAGATTCTCTCCTATATACTCCCAAAGAGGAATCTTGGGTGTGGATTTCGACCGTGGGAATACTGCTCTGGCTTTGTAGTCCTGCCGGTGTAATGGAAAATTAGCCGTGGGCCGCCTTGAAAACAATTTAATCCACTGCGGTGGATGTTGCGAAGTTGTATGCGACTTTGATGGTAATCATGTTTGTTGCCCAGTACATGCTATACGGCTCACACAAAGCATGGTGAGGTTGTTTGAGTATCTAATTGGTTCGCTCATTTTGCTTGTCAACTTGAGGATGGAGCGTCACTGATAGCTGGATTTGATTTCCAGAATGTTTCATCAGTTCCCGTCAAACACGGCTAGTAAGGCAGCTGTATCCACTGCTGATTATGGTGCATTGCACGCCATTTAGCCGCATGATTTGACTAAAAAACAGTCGTGGTTCTCTCTTTGCAATGACAGCATTCGTTGTCGGAATGAAGCGCAACGTTTTTCAGAAATTTGTTCACAGGAGGCTGGCGTTGTAGATCCCAAAACTTGTGGGTTACCCCTTTTAAAACTATTTTGGTTAATCGGGAATGAAAACACTCAACATCAAGTGTACATGGCGAGATGGCCCATTTGGAAATAACTTGCCAACATTGCCCTCAAAGTCGGACCTCACCGACTTCGAGGGCGAAGTCAGTGCGGTCTGTTGGTGGGTTCTTGGTTACATGTTTTCACTTTCCCGAGCACCTCCTGGGCCCTGTAGTTGTGGGTCCCGGCAGGTCCCCTTTCTTCTATCACCGTGTGTGCCACATCTTGCAACCCACCCCCCCCCCCTCCCTAATATCTGACGAACCCCCTAGTTACGCTGGGAGGTTTGGTTTATATGTTTTTACTTGCCCAGGCACCTGCTGAGCCCCAAGGTAGAGGGACCTGGCAGATCCCCCTTCTTCTACCACAGAGTGCGCTGCATCCTTCAAACCCCCCAAACCCTAAAAAACCCCTTGGTTACTATGGGGAATTTGAGATTTATTTGTTTCCTTGCCCGGCCACCTGCCAGGCCCCGTGGTAGCGGGGCCCGGCAGGTTCCCTTTCTTTTTTTCACAATGGGCACCTCTTGCTGGTCTTTCTAAGCTTGCAGGAGGGCTTTGCCGACTCCACCGGCGGAAGCTCTCCTGCAAACTCGTAGACACCGACGAAGATTGTCTTCACCTTGAAGTCAAACTTTGGCCACCAATAAGCTCACTCATCTGTGCGTGTAGTTTGTTCTGGGTTAGTAGCCACAAAACATTACAAAATCATGTTCATGTTGACCCGCGGATCAATCGGAACAGGGAGGGGCAGGAGAATTCCTGGTAGCCTTTTGCAGCAAGATTATCACAATTGACAAGCGTCGCACAATTTGTGAAAGGCTTTTACGTCTGTCTGTGTCTTTTCCCACCAATAACACTTTGCCAATTACTTGAGTGAAATGCCCTCGCCGAAGTTTTCACATGGGCCTGTGTTGTGCCACTCTTCCAATAGCATCAGGTACAACTCCTTGTTTGGTGGTATGACGACATTGTGAGTGAATCATCATCCTCAGTAGGGGTCCTTAAATCTGAACTTTGTTTATTCATGCCTGCCAAGCTTCTTGTAATGTTTTTCAAGTAACCTTGCTATGCACGGGTCTTTTTCAATGAGTAGTGTGCTTATCTTGGCCATAAAATCTTGTCGTTGACTCAGAGCATCCACTGATTTATTTTTTTTAGGTTGATATCATAGTCCAAGTTTTAGTTAGGTAACTCCATCCATTGGGTTTGTCGATGAATCAGGTTTGGCTTGGTCTTGAGATATTCCAGCCCAAGGTGACCACTGCGGACGATGCATTGTCGGTGTTCCAAATAGCACCACATGTAGGAATGCGAGATTTTTTTTTTTGTGTACCAAGTAGTTGAATTCTGGCCCCTGTAGCTTTTGCGACATGTACACAACTGGTTGTTCTCAATTGCCATTGTTTTGGAGGTGAACCGCTCCAATTTCTTGATCGGACGCATTGTCAGCCACACGTAGTCCACTGTCAGATCCAAAGTCAGAGTGTCAATGAAAGAGTTGAAAGCTCTTGTTTGTTTGATGAGTGAGGTCAGAGAGAGGTGCTGAGCCCCGGGTGAAGTTCTTTACAAATGAAAAATAGAAGTTGCTGAATCCCCAAAAAACATAGATTTCATGAACGTTGCTTGGCGTTGTCCAATCACAACTGCATCCACCTTTTCATTGTTATGCGTCCTTCGCCAATGATGTGGCCTAGAAACTTGATCAAGCAATGACTAAAGCCATGTTTTGAGTGTTTTTTGTCAAATTTCTCTCTTTATATAATTGTGAGAAGTTTTCAATGATCTCCATTGTGCTTCTTTTGGATACGGCTGCACACGAGGATGTTAGTGAAATAGACAACAACAAATTCTTTGTGATATGGAGGGAAAATTGTTTTCACCGCTGTCATGAATGATGTGGAAGAATTTGTGATTCAAGTTAGCATAACCGTGACCTCAAAGTGTCAATTAGTGTGAGGAACACCTTCGTCTTCATTTCCTTATAAGATGTGCTGATCTGACAGTAGCCACTACATAGGTCAAATTTGGTGAGAATTGATGCCACGTATAGTTGGTCATTGAGTTTGTCTTCTTGCAAGAGGGGGAAGTGGTTATTGACAGTGATTTCATTCATGTCGTGGTATTCCATGCACATCCGCATCTCTCTAATCCATTTCTCACAAAACGTACACGTGCTGCATGGGATGGCGTGGATGGTCTGATGAACCCTTGACAGACTAGTTCATCCAGCTTTTTTTTTCCAGTCCAGTAAGCTCGTTGTCGCTCATCCGATAGGTCCCCTTCACCATCAGTTTGATGCCCTTCTGTAGGTCTACCTAGTGATTGACCCTTTGATGAGGAGGTAGATTTTGAGGTACAATGTGGGGAAGACCCTTTCGCACTCCTTGAAGAGTGGTGAAAACTCCTTCTGAACAGCTATGAACTTGCCATGTGTGCAGGTCGGTGTGGCTGCCTTTGCTTACGCAATCACTTTGGCTGCCCTTGCCTCCATATGGACAATCCATGCTTGGGCTCCACCTCGCAGATTTCATTTGGCCACGTCCAGGGATATCGGTTGGTTGTTCTAACTTCCAATACGGTTTCCACCTCTACTACTTACCGCGACCTCTGTTGCTTTGTGAATCATTCATGATGGAAACTGGGGCAGTCCTTAAGGAGGTGATCAAGCTCACTAAGAGCCGCATAGGCAGGACCAACTGTTTGTGAAAGGGAGTAACAGGTTCCAACGATAGAAACTACGGAAGCACACATATGATTCCAGGTGCATTACAACATCTTTCTACCAAGCCCTTCTACGTCTCATTTTTCTGAGGGCGCACTGAGATACACCTTATCAAAGTTGACCCTCTAGCTCACTCTCCAAGCCTTGTGCAATGATCAGCGCACACATTGTTATCTTCAGAATTATGTCTTCCACGACCTACGGAAACCATAATCGTAGATGTTTTTTTACTGGAGTCTTCTAGTCATCTTTTCTCCTTGAATGCCAATCTTTGCCACCCACACTAATCATTCTTGCTGTCTTTGATGCTGAATGTTCTGTGGTCATCAATCTAACCCCACACATGATCTCCCAACTTTGGAAATGCTTATCTCATAAGAACGGACTCTAGTTTAAGTTTCCTAAAGTAAGCTGGAATATATCGAACACCCTTTGTTCAGCTGTTTTCCTGATTATTTTCATCAAGCAATATATGTTTCAGTTTCTTACACCATTGTATACATCATTCTCCCACTTTTCAAGAAACAAATTACACAAATTTTCACTTTCCTCTCAGTTGCAGAAAGCGGTGTGCTTCCAGAAGTTGAATAATGAAGTCTGCCAACATCATGCTTGGAGGAAAGAACTTGATCTCCAGGACCTCATTTATCACAAGCACACAGATGACGTGGTAATGCAGGTCGATGTGTTTGGTACGGGTGTGAAACTATTTGTTATTGGACAGAGCTATGAAGCTCATGTTGTCATAGTAGAAGTCGGTCACCGTAGCCTGCTCCTGTCCAAGTCTTTCCAGTAGCTGATGTTGCTACATGGATTCCATTTTTGCCTTACTGAAGGCAACGTACACTGCTTTGTTGGAGGAAAAAATGACACACTCTTGTTCCTTGTTTATCCAACTGATTGCACCTCCCTTGAGCAGAAAAGCAAACCCACTGGTCGACCTCCTTGTGTCCAGGTTACTTTCCCAATCTACATCACTGTCACCAATCCGGATGTGGCAGTTGATGCCGTTGAAGGTGAGGCAAAGGCTGCTGCTACTGTCCGGGTAGCGCAGCACCCAGTAAACTGCCTCCCAATGTGGCACATCTGGATTGGTATAAAACTTGCTGAGCACTCTCAGTACTTGGCTTATGTTGAGGAGAGTGCAGACAGGTGCATACAGGAGGCTCCGAACTGCTGCTTGGTGTGCCACTGCTCTCATGCAGCTGCTCTCTTGCATGCTGTGGGGATTCCGCGTCATTCTGAGCTTTGGTCCCACTTCCACTGGTGTTGCATCCTTACTTGCTCCTGCCACGCTGAAGTGCTTGAAGATGTGGCTAATGTACGTGATCTGCGTCAAATCCAAAACATTCTACTGCTGGTCACTCTTGAAGTGCAGGCCAAGATAGCAAGGGACTGTTCTTCCTTGTCCTTCATGTTGAGCCTGGAAGCAAGGATCTGCTTTGCATTGTTTGAAACAGACTTGGAGTCAGAGGCAATGAGCAGATCATCAACATAGAGCAAGGTAATAACCAGACTTGCTCTTGCATGCGCCCATAGACTGCATACTTAGCTTCATTATGCACAAAACCAAGGCCAGCCAGATGATCAGCAATCTCATGGTACAATTCTTGTGGTGCTTGCTTTCAGATTTAGATGGCCTTTAAAAGCTTGCACACCAAATCCTTTTCCTGTTTACACAACACACCCCTCTGGCTGCTCCATATACGCATCCTCCTCCAGGTAACGTTTCAGAAATGCACATGTCATATCCATTTGGTGCACCTCCAAATCGTGGCCATTTCATAAACTCCCATTTTAGTGTGTGCCTTGATTGTGATCTCTTCAAAGGAAATTCCTTACACCATTCCTACACTCCTTGAAGAGTGTGTGGAAAGAGTGTGCTTTTGTCTTACATGGCCTCACAGTTCTACCCTTAGGAATGACCCTAGTACGTGAGGCTAGTTTAGGGTTTAGTGCGCTCAGTCACCATGCAAACGTACACTAATAACGCAGTCAGTGTGCTCATTCATCTCATGTGTCTATGCGCACATTTATTGTTTTGTCTTATGTGGCCAAAAGCGTTTCTTCTCAGAGAGGACCCTAGTGCGTGGGGCTAGTGTATGTGGCAAGTGCGCTCACTCATTGTATAATACTACACTAATAGCGCACTCAGTGATCTTGTTTATCTTATGTGTCAAAGAAAAACTTGAATTTTTGTCTTGGGAAGGAGCCCAGTGCGTGGGGTTAGTGTATGTGGTATGTGCGCTTGGTTTCCATACAAAAGTAAACTCAGAGCGCACTCAGTGCGTTTATTTGTATCATGTGTTCAATCTCACCTTCAATTTTGACTTATATGGAAGACATGTTGTTTTCTGATGAAGGAAATACATTTGATGTACTTGCATCTCTCTGTTTACGATGAACGTGTGTGATTCTGTTTCCGATCTAGGAAAGAAATGGTGTGGTTGAATTATTACCAGATTCAAAGACTGAATCATATGTGAAGACTAATGGAAAAAAAATGAGCGGCTTGAAATATGTTTCATCTGATTTTTGGACCCTCTGATAGCTTTGTTAATCTTTACGGCGTAGATATGCACAACAATTCTTTTTGTAGTAAGGCAATAGGAAAATTCAAATAGCAGTTACGACCGCCATTTCATTCCATCGCCATCACCCGTTTCAACTGCCGGGACGATCTTTCCAAAAAACGTTCCATGTTCTCTCGATGGCTGTTGACTCACCGACTGGTTCTTCTCTACGGTGCTCGCAAGGTGGTTCAGAGACGGTCCCAGTGTATGTAGGTAGTGCATGTGGGGAGTGTACTCAAAACAAGTGCAAAAGTGCACTTATCTTGCACTCAATGTGCAACAGTAGTATGCCAAATTGGCTGCATTGTGTGGAAGAATCATGCATATCAAATAGCAAACCACTGATTTTTGCAATTGAAGAACGACGTCGAGAAAAAGCAAACCTAATTGCAGGAAGGTTTGAGAGCGGAGTTTGGGAATGCGATTACAGGTTCTGTTTCGTAAGTGTTCGGATCTTAGGTTTTGAGGGGAACTTTTACAAAGTCTTGTGAACAGCACAAACCTTAAAATATGCTCCCGTCGATGAACATTCTTGCAATGCAAACAAACCACTTTGAGGAGTAACAATTCAGACAGACACACAATTCATATCTCTACTAAAGAGATATGAATTGTGTGTCTGTCTTTATTTCTACTCCTCAAAGTGTTATCTTTTCTTTGCAAGAATGTTCATCCACGGGAGCATTTTTTATGGTTTGTGCTGTTTGCAAGACTTCTTAACAATTCCCCTCAAAACCTAGGATCCAAAGACTTACGAAACAGAACATGTAATCGCATTCTTGAAGTCCGTTCTCAAACCTTCCTGAAATTAGGTTTGTTTTTCTTGACGTCGTTCTTCAATTTCAAAAATTGGTGGTTTGCTGTTTGAAATGCATGATTCTTCCACAAAATGCAGCCATTTTGGCAGAAGGCTGTCGCACAGTGAGTGTGAGATAAGTGCACTTTTGTACTTATTTTGAGTACACTCCCCACATGCACTACCTACGTACACTGGGACCATCTCTGGACCACCTTGCGAGCACCGTAGAGAAGACCCAGTCGGCAAGTCAACAGCCGTTGAGAGAACATGGAACGTTTCTTGGAAAGATCGTCCTGGCGGTTGAAACGGGCGATAGCGATGGAATGAAATGGCGGTCATAACTACTATTTGACTTTTCCTATTACCGTACTACAAAAATAATTGTTGTACATATCTTTTGGTAAAGATGAATAAAGGTATCAGAGGCTCCAAAAATCAGATGAAGCATATTTCAAGCCGCTCATTTTTTTTCTATTGGTCTTCATATATGATTCAGTCTTTGAATCTGGTAATACTTCAACCACACCATTTTTTTCTTAGATCGGAAACAGAAACACAAACTTTCATCATAAACAAAGAGATGCAAGCTCATCAAATTTATTTTCTTTCTCAGAAAATAACATGTCTTCCATAAAATTCAAAATTGATGGTGAGATGGAGCACATGAGACAAATTAAAGCCCTGATTGCGCTCCGATTGTACTTTTGTATGGAAACCAAGCGCACTTACCACATACACTAACCCCACGCACTGGGGTCCTTCCTGTGAAAAGAAATGCTTAACCACAAAAGATCAGAAATCAAGTTTTTCTTTGACAATTAAGATAAATAAGATCACTGAGTGTGCTATTTGTGTAATTTTATAGAATCAGTGAGCGCACTTGCCACATACACTAGCCCCGCGCACTAGGGTCCTTCCTAAGAAGAAACGTTTTTGGCCACATAAGACAAAACAATAAATGCGGGCATAGACACATGAGACAAGTGAGCACACTGAGTGCGTCATTAGTGTACGTTTGTATGGTGACTGAGCACACTAAACCCTAAACTAGCCCCACGCACTTGGGTCATTCCTAAGAGTAGAACTGTTAGGCCATATAAGACAAAAGCACACTCTTTCCACACACTCTTCAAGGAGTGTAGGAATAGTGTAAGGAAGTCCCTTTGAAGAGATCACACTCAAGGCACACACTAAAATGGGAGTGTATGAAATGGCCACGATCAACTATACCTCCTTGCTGCTGCTATGAACTTGGAGGTGCACCAAATGGATATGACATGTGCATTTCTGAAACGTTACCTGGAGGAGGATGCGTACATGGACCAGCCAGAGGGGTATGTTGTGTAAAGAAGAAAAGGATTTGGTGTGCAATTTTTTAAAGGTCATCTACATCTGAAACCAAGCACCACAAGAATTGTACCATGAGATTGCTGAGCATCTGGCTGGCCTTGGTTTTGTGCATAATGAAGCTAAGTATGCAGTCTATGGGCGCATGCAAGAGCAAGTCTGGTTATTACCTTGCTCTATGTTGATGATCTGCTTATTGCCTCTGACTCCAAGTCTGTTTCGGACAATGCAAAGCAGCTCCTTGCTTCCAGGCTCAACATGAAGGACAAGGAAGAACAGTCCCTTACTATCTTGGCCTTCACCTCAAGCATGACAAGCAGTAGAATATTTTGGATTTGACGCAGATCACGGACATTAGCCACATCTTCAAGAACTTCAACGTGGCAGGAGCGAGTAAGGATGCAACACCAGTGGAAGTGGGACCAAAGCTCAGAATGACGCGGAATCCCCACAGCACGCAAGAGAGCAGCCGCATGAGAGCAGTGGCACACCAAGCAGCAGTTGGGAGCCTCATACATGCACCTGTCTGCACTCTCCTCAACACAAGCCAAGTACTAAGAGTGCTCAGCAAGTTTTGTACAAATCCAGATGTGCCACATTGGGAGGCAGTTTACTGGGTGCTGCGCTACCCGGAAAGTAACAGCAGCCTTTGCCTCACCTTCAACGGCGTCAAATGCGACATCCGGATTGGTGACAGTGATGTAGATTGGGGGAGTAACCTGGACACAAGGAGATCGACCAGTGGGTTTGCTTTTCTACTCAAGGGAGGCGCAATCAGTTGGAGAAGCAAGAAATAAGAGTGTGTCATTTTTTCCTCCACCAAAGCAGTGTAAGTTGCCTTGAGTAACACAAAAATGGAATCCATGTAGCGACATCATCTAATGGAAAGACTTGCGCAGGAGCAGGGTATAGTGACCAACTTCTACTATGACAACATAAGCGCCATAGCTCTGTCCAATAACAATTAGTTTCACACCCGTAGCTAACACATCAACCTGTATTGCCACTTCATCTGTGTGCTTGTGATGAATGAGGACCTGCAGATCAAGTTCTTTCCTCCAAGCATGATGTTAGCAGACTTCCTTATTCAACTTCTGGCAGCAAACCGCTTTCTGCAACTGAGAGGAAAGTGAAAATTTGTGTAATCTTTAGTCTTGCAAAGTGGGAGAATGATGTATACAAGGGTGCAAGAAACTGAAACATATATTGCTTGATAAGAATCATCAGGAAAACAGCTGAATAAAGGATGTTCGATAGATTCCAGCTTACTTAAGGAAACTAATATTAGAGTCCGTTCTTATGAGATACGCATTTCCAAAGTTGGGAGATCATGCGTGGGGTTAGATTGATGACCACAGAACATTCAGCATCAAAGACAGCAAGAATGATTAGTGTGGGTGGCAAAGATTGGCATTCAAGGAGAAAAGATGACTAGAAGACTCCAGTAAAAAATCATCTACGATTATGGTTTCCGTAGGTCGTGGAAGACATAATTCTGAAGACAACAATGTGTGCGCTGATCATTGCGCAAGGCTTGGAGAGTGAGCTAGAGGGTCAACTTTAAAAGAGTGTATCTCAGTGCGCCCTTAGACAAATGAGGCGTTCAAGGGTTTGTTAGAAAGATGTGATAATGTACCTGGAATCATATGTGTGCTTCCATATTCTATCATTGGAATATGTTTCTCCCTCTCACAAACAGTTGGTCCTGCCTATGCGGCTCTTAGTGAGCTTGATCACCTCCTTAAGGACTGCCCCAGTTTCCATCATGAATGATGCACAAAGCAACAGTGGTCACAGTAAGTAGTAGAGGTGGAAGCCGTATTGGAAGTTGGAGCAACCAACCGATATCCCTGGACGTGGCCAAATGAAATCTGCGAGGTGGAGCCCAAGCATGGCTAGTCCATATGGAGACAAGAGAAGCCAAAGAGATTGTGTAAGCAAAGGCAACCACACCGACCTGCACACATGGCAAGTTCATAACTGTTGAAAAGGAGTTTTCACCACTCTTCAAGGATTGTGAAAGTTTCTTTCCCACATTGTACCTCAAAATCTACCTCCTCACCAAAGGGTCAATCACTAGGTAGACCTGCAGAAGGGAATCAAACTAACGGTGAAGGGGACCTATTGGATGAGCGACAATGAGCTGACTGGGTTAAAAAAAAAGCTGGATGAACTGGTCTGTCAAGGGTTCATGTGATTGGACAATGCCACGCAACACTCATGAAGTATATGTGTTTTGGGGATTCAGCAACTTCTATTGTTCATTTGTAAAGGACTACACCCAGGTCTCAGCACCTCCCTCTGACCTCACTCATGTAACAAACAAGAGCTTTCAAGTCTTTAATAGACACTCTGACTTTGGATCTGACAGTGGATTACGTCTGGCCGACAATGCGTCCGATCGAGAAATTGGAGTGCTTCACCTCCAAGACAATGGTCATTGAGAACAACCAGTTGTGCACATGTTGCAAAAGCTACAGGGGCCACAACTCAATTACTTGGTACGGAAAAAAAGAAAGTCTTGCATTCCTACATGTGGTGCTATTTGGAACACAGACAATGCATTGCCCGCACCGGTTACCTTGAGCTGGAACATCTCAAGACCAAGCCAAACCTGAGCCATCGACAAACCCAATGGATGGAGTTACTTAAGTCAAACTCGGAATATGATATCAACCCAAAAAAAAAGAAATCAGTGGGTGCTCTGAGTCAACGACAAGATTTTATGGCCAAGATAAGCACACTACTCATTGAAAAAGACCCGTGCATAGCAGGTTACTTGCAAAACATTACAAGATGCTTGGAAGGCATGAATAAACAAAGTTCAGATTCAACGACCCCTAATGAGGACGATGATTCACTCACAATGTCGTCATACCACCAAACAAGGAGTTGTACCTGATGCTATTGGAAGAGTGCCAGAACACAGGCCCATGTGAAAACTTTGGCGAGGGCATTTCACTCAAGGAATTGGCAAAGTGTTATCGGTGGGAAAACACACAGACCGACGTGGAAGCCTTTCACGAATTCTGCGACACTTGTCAATGATGATGATATTGTTGCAAAAGGCTACCAGGAATTCTCTTGCCCCTCCCTGTTCCGACTGATCCGCGGGTCAACATCAGCATGATTTTGTAATGAGTTGTGGTTACTCACCCAAGAAAAATTACACGCACAGATGAGTGAGCTTATTGGTGGCCAAAGTTTGACTTCAAGGTGAAGACAATCTTCGTCGGTGTTCACGAGTTTGCAGGAGGGCTTCCGCGGGTGGAGCCGGCGAAGCCCTCCTGCAAGCTTAGAAAGACCAGCAAGTGGTGCCCATTGTGAAAAAAAGAAAGGGAACCTGCCGGGCCGCTACCACGGGGCCCGGCAGGTGGCCAGGCAAGGAAACAAATAAATCCCAAACCCCCCATAGCAACCAAGGGGTTTTTTTAGGGTTTGGGGGGTTTGAAGGATGCAGCGCACTCTGTGGTAGAAGAAGTGGGATCTGCCAGGTCCCTCTACCTTGGGGCTCAGCAGGTGCCCGGGCAAGTAAAAGCATATAAACCAAAACTCCCAGCATAACTCAGGGGTTTGGTAGATATAACGGGGG
>SZWC01007381.1:0-13315 GCA_023375785.1 Penium margaritaceum | reverse complement strand
GGGGAGGGGGTTGCAAGATGTGGCCCACATGGTGATAGAAGAAAGGGGACCTCCCAGGACCTGCAACTTCAGGGCCCAGGAGGTGCTCGGGAATGTGAAAACATGTAACCCAGAACCCACGAAAGACCGCACTGACTTCGCCCTCGAAGTCGGTGAGGTCCGACTTTGAGGGAAACGTTGGCGAGTTATTTCCAAATGGGCCAACTCGCCATGCACACTTCATGTTGAGTGTTTTCTTTCCCAATTAACCATAATAGTTTTAAAAGGAGTAACCCACAAATTATGAGATCTACAACACCAGCCTCGTGGTAGTGAACACAGTTCTAAGAAACGTTGTGCTTCATTCCGACAACAAATGCTGTTATTGCAAAGAGAGAACCACAACTGTTTTTGAGTTAAGTTTTGCGGCTGCATGGCGTGCAATGCACCATAATTAGCAGTGGATACAGCTGCCTTACTAGCCGTGTATGACGGGAACTGATGAAGCATTATGGAAATCAGATCCAGCTATCAATGGCGCTCCATCCTCAGGTTGTCGAGCAAAATGAGCGAACCAATTAGACGCTCAAACAACCTCTATGTGCTTTGTGCAAGCCGTATAGCATGTACTGGGTAACAAACATGATGACCGTCAAGGTCGCATACAACTTTGCAACATCCACCGCAGTGGATTAAATTTTGTTCAAGGGGGCCCACAGCCAACTTTCCATTACACCGGCAGGACTACAAAGCTGGAGCAATACTCCCATGGTCGACATCCACACCCAAGATTCCTCTTTGGGAGTATATAGGAGAGATTCTCATGAAGACACCACTAGCTACGAAGCGATTGGGGGACCTACATCAAAGTCAGGATGTGTTGAATTCCGGCGATTGCGTCCTACTCAACTTTGTGAACATGAAACTCCGTGGACAGGGACAGGGATTCATGAGGCTCAAACCCCCATGGTTGGGGCCATTATAGATTGAATGAAGTCAAACCCTTTTCCTCACCTGACTTTGCCTGCTAGATAGCATGGTGATCCACCCCGTCTTCAACATGAGCAACCTTGAGTACTACAGGGACCCTAGCGAAAGGGACTTATTGGTGGAGTTTCTTGAAGCGACCACTCACAACGTAATGTTGCACACTTCGGATGACATGAGCACTAAAGACCCTACACATGCCTCATTTTGATTCTCGTCATTGTATATATGCGCTTAACTTGTCCGGCACTTGTCATCAAAGTATACTTATTAAAGTATTCATTTGTCTCAATTCCTTGAATCTTCATTCGCTCTGCACCTCTATCCATGTGAGCCGCATACTTTCCGCTCTGTGTAACATATGCCAAGTGAGCATGGTATCTTGTATGGGGAGGGGGACAATTTTGCGTGCTCGTGGAGGGGAGGCACCATTTTGTTTTTGTTCCAACAACAATTTCCTTAATGTTTGATAGTGAAACCACCGCCAATGACCAGCACAAGCACATGGTAAACATGTGCCGCCACCCACGACACAAAGGGGGTGGTAAAGGAAGAGAGTGAGAAAGAGTGCAAGAAAGGGAGACCTAGAGATAGAGTCAGGTGCAGGGCTGATCCAGCTCCTCCTCTAAAGGCTCTGCATAACACAGGTCAGTCAGATCCAAAGATCCAAGGGGCAAAGCCCTTAGGCCAGAGATAGATGGATCTTCCTCCTGTTCCATGCCGAGACTCCCACAAAGGAATGTGTAGTCACGAATGACGGCACATTGCTGTCGTATGCCCGCGATGGACATCCGCTGGGCAAAACTGGTCACAGGCCGGGCAGCCCAGCCTGACCAGTCCGCCTCCACAAGCCGTTTGCGGCCTCTCTCCAAACACATGGCCGCCAATCATCAAACAAAGCGCCAACATTCTACACTCAATTCACCAAAATTCTCCCACACCACTGTCTGCAGTCTCCAACTAACCTTTAGGCCCAATGCTGCCTCCTTCCTTGTTTCCTTCTTCCTCTTCGAAGCCCGCAGCGCTGACCCCTCCACCCTTGTATCGCGACCCTGGGCATCTACTGTGGTCACATCCAGATTCCACACACCACCTTGACCAAGGTCGTAGAGGAGGAGATCAGGTGTTCTCTGTTGCTTTTCCACGTTGTCGATGTCCGCAGATGTCCTCGATGACGTACTTTGTGTCCTTGTCCACTTCAATGGGAGGAGGGGGGGGGGGGACATCCCTTCCGGGGATGTTTTCATTGGGGTCTCAGTAGTGCTTGAGTCTGCTAATATGGAACAACGGATGAACTTGCATAGTGTCAGGGATTTTGAGCCGTGCAACCACGAGTGTTTGCATGCGCTCCATCTCAAATGGTCTCAACCATTAGGGTTAAAGATTTGAACATTCGGCTCCGCGATGTTTGATGTCGGCTAAGCTGAGAAGGACTTTGTAGCCAAATGGAAAAACATCGTCGCTGCGATGTCGGTCAGGTGCTTGTTTCATTGCTGCTTGTGTCTTTTGCCTTATTGAAGGATTTGTCGTGCTTCCTCCTAAATGATGGAGAATTCTTGGCGTTGAACGTTGAATGTGGGAATGTTGCTTCGACTGTATAGTCCGGCTGGTGTGGTAATAAGTTTTCCATGCACCACTTCAAATGGATTTTTACCCATTACGGTGGAAACTGCCGAGTGATGTCAGGTTTTGGCAATGGGGAGTTTTTGTGCCCAATTTACCCCATGAGGTTTGCGTAACGCTCAGAGAAGTTGTTCGAGCCTCTGATTGGTTTGCTTGGTTTAGCTGTTAGTTTCAGGATGAAACGCAGTCAAAAGCTGGATTTTGCCGCTGTAGAGGGTCATCAGTCCGTACCAAAAACAGCTGGTGAATTGATCGTCTCTGTCACTCCTGATGGTTCTCCATATGCAGTGTAGCCACACGAAGTTGTTAATAGTCAGTGGTGCTGTTCTTTTGGAGGTTTTGCTGGTTGTTGTGGAAATGAAGTGGTACATTTCAGAAAAACTGCCAACTACCACGAGGATTGCTTCATATTCCTTCGGTGTCACTGGTAATCTCAAGAAAAAGTCCATGTAGACATTAGCCCACGGCTCCTTCAAAATAGGGAGTTGTTGCAAAATTTCGGGTGGCTGTGTACTACGAGATTTTTGTCGCTGAAAACAATCGCAGGATTTGCACACGTTGGCCACGTCCCATTCCATCTTGAAACCCAGCTTCAAGGAACTCCATCCATCGGGTTTGACGATGACTGAAGTGTGACTGCGTCTTGAATAATTTCAATGCATGGTGGTTGGTGCACACAATGCATTCGCGGCAAACTAGATAACACCGTCATGTCTTAAATGCATGTTGAGCTGCCAGCATTTCTTTCACGTGTACAACGTAGTTGATTTATGCTCCTTGGAGTTTTTGAGACATGTATGCCACTAGTTGCTTGCCGTTACCATGGTCTTGCAAGAGGATTGTGCCGATGGCTGGTCCGATCCGTCTGTAGCCACGACATTGTTTACCATTGCATCGGCTAATCACAGGGCTGATGCGAAGGTCTATTCATTGCACAAAGCAGTAAGTGCTTCTTGTTTTCTATCTCGCCACCGCCACTCATCTTCGTCTAGAGTGAGGTAAGAGAGCGGTGCTGACACTCAGGCACAATCCCATAGAAAACGCCGGTTGATATTGCAGAAGCCAAGAAAAACCTGAACATTTTGAAGATTGGTCTGCGTCAACCAATCAACGACTGTTGTCCCTTTTCGTGGATCCCTGGTGATCCGTTCACTGTTGATGACGTGACCGAAAAACTCGATGGAACAGTGACCAAAGTTGCACTTCAAAAGGTTTTCAAAGAATTGCCCACTTTGTAAGACTTGAAGAACTTTTCCAACATGGCTGTTTTTCTCATATAGGGTGCGGCTCTACACAAGAATGTAGTCAAGGTACAACATGACAAAATCATCAAGGTATGTGCAGAAAATGTTGTTCATTGCCGCAATAAACGTCGTTCAAGAATTTGTCTGTGCGAACGATGTTACCATGAACAGGAAATGCCTGTAGCGAGTTTGGAACACCGTCTTCTTGATGTTGACATCTACCATGCGTATTTGGTGATAACCATTGTGCAAATCAATTTTGGTAAGAATTTGAGCCCCTCAGAGCTGGTAAAAACCCCATCTCCTCGGGGAAAAGGGTAGCGGTTCTTGATGGTAGCATCGTTCAATGCTCGATAGTCCACGTACATCCGCATCTCATCAGTTTTATTTTTTACGAATAGATCAGGTGCAGTGTTTGGTGACGTGAATGAGCGGATGAACCCCTGACCGAGCATCTCATCTAGTTGCTTCTTTAACTCAGTCAGTTTGTGATCATTTATCCGATATGCCCCTTGAAGTGTAGGTCAGCCCGGCTTCACTTCAATGCGATGGTCAATGTCTCATTGAGGAGGTAGGGTTCTTTGGTGTTTGTCAAGGAGGACGTTTGCAAACTCTTGGGTGAGTGGTGCGAACTCTTTGGGTACCATAGAAAACTTTGATGATGCCGATGAGGCTAATGAGGTCAATGAGTCAGCTGCTATCACTTCCATTCTTTCATTGGCTTGAGGTGTATGAGCCACGCACTAGCTCGTTATTGCATACAATGTCTAGCTACGTTAAGCGGTATGGGCTATACGCTTTTGACTACCGCGCCTTCCTCTATTGCTTCCACCTCTCCTTTCGTCTTCTTTCCTACACATGGAAGTTGTTGCTTGGTGCCTTTGATCTCAACGTAGACATCGAAACTGTTCAAGTCAACCCACGGAGTGTGGCGATAGAGGAAATCTGGCCCAAGAATGATTTTGTGATCACTTATTCTATAGGATGTGCAAACCATCACATCTTGTAGATCTCCCACTTTTCTTTGTGCTCGTTCTTAGAGTCTCTGTGTTTTTAATTTCCCATCAACGAGGTTTCCTTCAAACACTCTTGGTTCAGTCTGCAAACCCAGCTCGCAATGAATATCGTTACTTATGAAGTCGTGTGAAGCTCCTCCATCCAATAGTGCCGGTTCCGTTCACGGACTCTTACATCCTCAAGGAAAGACTTGTAGCTGTATCGTTGATTGGTTGTCCTCATACCCCTTGTTGAACTTTGCGATTTCAAAAACCCTCTGCGGTAATCTAGGCCATTCATATGGGTGATCGTTCAGCGCAGATTGCTTCGTGCGGACAAGAGTTGTGCCTTTCACTCATGCACTTTGCCGTTTCTCAACTCTTTTTCCTGCAACCTCCCCCCCTTTTTGGTGTACTGCCTAGGAGCGATGTGCCCGACTTTTCTTTTGTAGTTGTAGCAGGTACGCATATCTCTCTAGTTCACTACATCCAATTCCATCGGAGTCAAGGAGTTTGCCAACTAGCATTTTCTATTTCCACAATAGTTGTGGTTGTAGGGTTGCCGCCCGTAGGATTCCATGCTCTGAGTGTTGTAGTGGGCACTGTCAATCCTTTCTGCTGCTGCAATCATCCTGATCATGTTGTTTTCACTTTTTAATGTGGAGTTTGTTGGGGCCACAATCAGCACTGGTGATTATTTTAAAAAATCTATGCATATACTCTACCACACGGGACAGCTGACAAAGACAGTGGAGTTTGTACCGTGCATCAGAATTATTGTTTTGCCATCCGAATCATGCAAGCATCGCGTATAAGAATCCATTTCTGTCTATTGGTGGCATCAGTGCGTCTTGGCACTGCGGGTTGATCTGCTCCAAGGCTAGAATGCCTGTGGTCGGCGACATGAGACTGGCTCCGTTGGCCGTTGATGATGGTCCGCCTGTCTCCTTCTCTCGTTGGGCGCTCTTCACATACAATTACCAGCTTAGCGCCGTGCCACGCAAAAGTGCAGCCATAAGGTCAATGTATGTTTGCTTTTCTTTGACACTGGCAGCGGAAAAATACACCTCCAAACTCGTCAGCCATATCCAAACTATCGGTCCTTTAGAGTTTGCAAGATTGAACGGTTTTGGTGGAGCAGAATGAACTTGGGTCTACTTGAGAGTTGGGAATTTTTCTCGACAAGCATCGCTTCAAGTGCGCTTTCGCTGCAAAGAACCTTCACTGCGACGTTGAGTTGTTGGAGCATATGGCTGTTGATCCCCTCAAGCATGGAGATCTGGTTTGCTTGTTCCTCGTTGATACGTGCATGTATTCTAGTGCCACATGTCGTTCCTGTTGTCGGCACTGGTGGCTAGTTTACGACCGTTGGATTCGCAATCGGATTGTTGTAGAAACTATAGGGGTTGATCAATCCGCCATATAGCCTTCCACGCGAGCATTTGATGTCGCTTCTGGGTTGGCGTGCATAGACACGTTTTGCTCCTCGAACGCCGAAGTTGTTGCTGAAGACCCACTACTGGTAATCGGTTGCGCTCGCTTTTTTCACATCGTAATTTTGAAAGTCCATGAAGTCTTGATGTGCGAGATGCGCTCACGGCTTATGCGAGGTTGTTATCAAGATGGGTAAAGCATGGTTAGGAATAAGACATTGTACGGATCGTTGGGCCGAAGCTCAAGCAATGCGTGCACAGTCACGTCGTGAGGGGTCGGATTTGAGAGGGCCAGCCGAGAAATCGGGGGGTTTCAAGAATCAATGATGAAGATGCAAGATGCATCTCTATAAACCTAGATTCGTCTCGGCGCGTCAAGAAGTCGACTGAAAGGTCGTGATACGCCTGTCGCAGATTCCCGAGAGTGGTCGAAGGTGTCAAGACGGTTTGTGAAGATTCACTAGACGCGAGGGCTTTTGGCCGGTTTGTCCTCGACCATAGGAGTGAGTATCGAGGTCTTGAAACGCTGTGGTCTGTTTGTGTAAATTAGAAAAATACCCATTCGAAAAGATTACGGATTCGTGTACATCTGGTATGTCACAATTTGCACACCTCGCCCACGAGAAGCTAGGTAGGCCATATGAATGGCCTGCACCTCTTTCGGTAGCTTGTTTGAAAAGGGCACTAATATTGGGTGAGGCTGGTTGTGGTTGGAATTGGTAGCAGAACGCTACCGGACACAGGCTTTACTCAACGTAGTTTAGGACTTTTTGGGTCCACAAGTTGTGCACACATTTCGTCACACTCAGAAAGCCGGTCATGAGTCATATGCCTACGGTCTTGTCCAAAGACCGACGCAGCTACCGAGGACTGGCATCGAACTTTCCACTATTGTTGCTTCAAATTGATTGGTGAAAGGCTGTTGGTTGAAACGAAATCTTCCGTTGATTGGTTCGCTGAGTGGGACCCGCTAAGTTAGTTGAACACGAGGTGAAGGAACCCCATGTGGACGGATAAACATGGAGGGTCAAGTTGGACTGCCTAGACAACGTTACAGGCAAAAACCCCATGGACAGCACTTGCGAGAATGATGGTTGAACTCGTTCAACCATCGATTCCAACCACAGCCAGCCTCACCCATTGCAATTTTCTCCGCAGCCCTCATTCAGTGAGCAGCCTTCACATAAGGTCGGCAGCAGTCTCTACTGAAAATCTAGACAGAAGAGAATCGAGGACGGCAAGCAGTGAAGATTACCTTCTGCCGCTGACACTCTGGCATCGGCGACATGCTGTGGTCTCCGTCTTTCTCGTGCACTCAACGCAACGCATTCTGCATGTTGCGTGGACGACGTCAGCTGCCTTAAATGCGGCTCTTGCTTGTGCATCATTGCCTCCACTTGATGCCGACCGGTAGAGTAAACGTAGGTGTGTCAACTTGCATGTCATCGCGCAAGTAGACCACGGGCGTACGATGAAGTGCTGGCCCATCAACGACAAGAATGCCGCCTGCAGATGAACTCGAGCTGTTTCCACGAAAGGCAATGAGCGGATACTTCCTTGACCGCAACGTGGAAAGGTGTCGGTGACCTGCCTGTCAACGGACGTC
The DNA here is from genome assembly GCA_023375785.1 of Penium margaritaceum. Lineage (NCBI taxonomy): Eukaryota > Viridiplantae > Streptophyta > Zygnematophyceae > Desmidiales > Peniaceae > Penium > Penium margaritaceum. The sequence goes on along the minus strand of SZWC01007381.1, from coordinate 5,448 downwards.
GCTTTGTTGGCGCCGTCACCGACGACCTGCAACACTCGGAGCATCAGCGAATAACATTAGCTGATGCTCCGAGTAGTATCAGATCGCCGAATATGCTACTACCGTAGAAATAGGTGCTGCCCTGCGGAACTCCTCGAGACAGCAAACGAGCACAGCGTGGACGCCACCATGCAATCACACAGACGCTGCTCACATGTCGACAAATTGTGCGGCGCGGTGACTGCGGAACCAAGAAGCCATTCTGGCTTCTATTTTCTGGCCCCGTGCCCTCGCACACAGACAGACAACTGGCAGCCAGTCTTACATGCGCGCACGCACATGTGGAGAAGATACCAGCGCTTCAAGGAAACCGCATGCGTTGCCCCAAGAAGAACGAATGAACTTGAACGTGAGGACAATCACGGGGACGATTGTCCGTCATTCCTAGGAATGCTTCAGAAGGCGCACTTCACAGTGCTTGCCCAAGTCCCGCTGCATCATAATGCCGTCCACGTACATTGACGTGCTTGGTAGAAGGAGTGCTTTCACATCGACACCACCGTAGACCTATGGTGGCGACTCGCCACCATGCATTAACCATTCCAGGCGCTGCAAACTCTCCTTTCTGGCCAGGATGGGAAACAAGATAGAGACAATGCGGCCACTCATGTGCGCGGCATTGCTCTTCCTCCTCACGCGCAAGCACGTCCAGTTGCTGCGCAGCCAACCAGCAACCCAAAGTACACAGCCGTGCATGCACATGTAGCCATGAAAGAAAAGACACTGCTCCACGCGCTGCGAGGCAGCCCATGCTTACAACTGTTGCAACCGCCACACTGACGTGTGTACTGTATCTGCGATTCCACCCACATCAACCGGCCTACGGCGAATAGCTCCCATGGCTGTGTCTACTTCAACCATCACCGTCCTTGCCCATGTCCTGCTGCTCTGCACGGCTGTGGCTTGCACCCTGGCGCAAGACCCATGGAACTACAAGAACAACGGTCTGGACTGGCCTGTAAGCGTCCTCCTCGACATGCCTTCCTTGATATGTGGCATGTACCCTTCCGCCAAGCAGCCTCTGCAGCACGCTCTCTCTTAAGCTCTGCTTCACTACACTGCCAGGCAGTCCTTTGTCAGAGCCTGCCAACTTTCTCTTCACATCACAACACAAGAGCAGATGATGTTCAGAGTCGGTTTAGCACAAGTTTTCAGGCCACCTCATCCACATATCTGACTAAACATACAGGAGTAAACTGAGAACGGCATACACCCATTAACATCAACACTCCCCAGGTTGTAACTGTTCGTACGGCTCGCACGTTCCGACTCACCTACACAAACTGCAGCACCTACACTGTCACCAATGTTGGCTCTACGATCGGTAACTTTCAACTCAGCAATTCCAAACGAGACTATCGCACGTAATCGACACCGAGACGTATCGGGGCGGGCCGCGACGAACAGAGTGATGGTTCGATCGCGGGTCGTCACGATACAGGTGATCTCGGTTTTAAGCGAACCGAGATCAGGTACGACCGACATGTCCGTTTGTATGAACACTCAAAAAACATCGTGCACACGTGTTTCATTGACGCGGTCCGATTTTCGAATATTTTGACATGCATATCTCGACTGCGTCGGGATGACTTTACTTTTGAGACTTGCGGAAACAGCAGACAAGAAGAGGAACAGAGAAGTAAACATTAATTGAAGTCCTCGCCAAACACATGGATGACATCGAACACATGACACGAACATGAAAAAAGGACATGGAAATCTAGCATCAAGCATAACGCAGGATCCTACAGCCAATTCTTCATCAGCTGCAACGTCTCCATGGTGTCGTTGTTCATGCGACGACGGAAGTCCGTGTCTATATGATGTGCGCGGGAGAAAGCGTGCTCGCAGGAATCCGACGTGGCAGGCAACAGGAGTAGATCCATGGCCGCTGCAAACAGGATGGGCATGGCCTTGCGCTGGCTCATCCAAAACGCCATGATGTCGGCGTCGTCGCCGGGAGTCTCCAGCTGGCAGTAGGCGTTGAGCTGGTGCTGCAGTGGGCGGTTGGCACAAGCTGCATGCTGAACGGGGCGGTTGTGCTTGTGTGGAGCTCCGCGCACGATGCGCAGCTCCTCTGTGCCACTAGACGCGGCACGCAGAGCAGAGATGGTGCCCCAACGACCAACGGGAGGCATGGCGCTGTCTGGGCTTGCCAGTCCTGCAGCTGCCATTGCTGCTGCTGCTGCTGCTGCTGCTGCTGCCGTGTCCTCTGCTTCCTCCGCGTCAGCCTCCGCTTCTGCTGCTGATGCTGCTGCCTCTGCTGCTTCAGCTGCTGCACGGCGAGCACGGATGCGCTTAGACACCCACACGGGTGCGTTGGGGTCCACGCCGGCGTCCTCATCACCGGAAGTGGGTGCCTCCGCGCCAGCGGCGTTGCATGGCGGCGCTGCATTGGCCGGTGATCCGCTGTCTGCCAGTGGCACAGGCCGACAGCAGAGCACCACGCTGTTGGAGCGTTGGGGCGAGCTGAGGAGTTCATCCAGCACGACCTCCGCATGCGACCGGCGTGGAGATGCAAAACGTGGGGAAGGGACGGGGGTTGGGCTCGCCAGGGTGGACGGGGGGTTGTGGCCGGTGGAGTCTTCGCTGCCGCTAGACACGTCGATGGCCTGGAGGCGAATAAACTCCAGGTACGCGTCCTCATACGGCTTAAGAAGCTGCATTATGACACGCATGACCTCGCGAGGGTCGACTTCGCCCTCCTCGCCGTTGTAGGTGTCGCGGAAGTACGCGATGTTGTAGCAAGGGTTGAGGAAAGTGGCGAGGTACTGGATGTCGCCACTGAGGGTGTAGTACGTTCCAACGTACGCGACCACGGTCTCGAGGAGTGGGGCTAGGGCGCGCTGCCTGGTGATCAGCTCGTTGTGGCATTTGCTGCAGTCGACATCATCCTCGGAGAACGGAGTGGTGGAATCGTCCACCGCGATTTAAAACCCGCCGCATGCTCGAGGAGGGAGTCCAGCAGTTCGTTGTACAGGGGCACGGCGAGGCCGAGTGTCAGGTACTTCTCAGCGCTCATGTCCTCCGTCATATTCTTAAAAGGAGAGAGTTTCTAAATGAGGCACTCGATGGTCGTCCACTGCACCCCCGACAGCTTGAGGCGTGACTCATTGATGGACGTCAGCCAAATCTCCAAAAGCACATGCTGGTCCAGCGCCGTCTGCAGCATGTTGATGGTGGAGTTCCATCGGGTGCGTGAATCAAGGTTGATCTTGCGATAGGCGTCGTCCGATCGAGTATTAAAAATCTTTGATGGATGCCTCGTGCTGGGGGCTGCGGCCGATGAAAACGGCGATGTCTCGCACCATTAGGACGACGTTGTCGACCTCAGGACGCGAGAGGATTTGGCCAACGCCAAGGTGCAGAACGTGATCAAAGCAGCAGGAGAAATGGGCCCCACGAAATTCAGGGCACTGGCGGACGAGATGGTGCTCGACCATGGCGACGTTGGCTGATGCGTTGTCCATGGTCACACAGAACATGTGGTCCCACAGCCCCCATGCAGTGACGACATCCTTGAAGATGCTGAAGAGGGCGAGGGCATCATGGCGACCGCGGACAGGCGTGAAGCCGATGAGCTTCACCAGGATTTCTCCGTTGCGGACGCCGTGAGCGGTGATGCCGATGAAGCTGACGTTGGCGTCGAAGGACCAGCCATCCATGGCAAAGGACAGCCGGCCCTCGCACTCATGGAGAATGCGGCGCACGAACTCCTCATAGCGCCCATGCGCATCCGTGATGTTGCACGCGATGGTCTGCTGTGACACAAGGACGGTGAAGGGGTTGGCGATGAGAAACGCCTATGCCAGCCACTCAAACTCGACGAATGAAAAAGGAACTTCCTTCTCCATGATAATCTTCCAGAGGTACTCGCGGAAGCGTTCGATGTCCTATGCCTCGCCCATGTGACGATGAGGTGGCGGGACAGCACCGGCGGCATCGCGAATGCGCTGAGTTGCGACTCCCGCATTCACGAGCTCTTGGGCAACCGCATGATGAGCTGATACAAGATGGTTCCACATGGAAGTTGTGTTTCCATCTCGCAGGGACGCCGTTGACAAGGTGTTTCCAGCTCCACAACATAAATGACACAGGGCGCGGATGCGGTTTCCGGACGGACGGTCGTAGTACTTCCAGCATCCAACAGGGGGACAACAGCCGGTCACGGGATGGGCGCGGACTTCTTCGAGCAATGTCTCGATGTTTGGCGGAATCCGACCAGTGTTCTCCTGAGCAAAAAGAGCCATGAGGAGAGGGGTTGCCATGGTACCTGCATGCATGCATCGATAGTGGTCAGTTGCCATCGACAAAATTGGCAAAACAAGCGACAGCCGAGTGACAGCTGAGCGAGAGACGAGCGAGCAAGAATCAATAGTCTCGGTTGGGCAACGTACCAAGTAGCCAGACGATCGAGTGAGAGTATCGATGACGAGGCAAAATGGATGACGACGTGGAATGAATGAATGTGCCGAGGCTTAAAGCCACTACCTTGGCAGGGTTGCTGTAACAGCCATGGATCTTGCTGCGGTGCGTGCATAAAGTGTTGGCGAGCGAACCGTTGATTCCGAACAAGTCCGAAGCTCGTCAACACGCCCGTCGATCAGAAGATATCATGCAAGTGAACGGCTGTCTACAAGCCTGGAGAATGTATCTTCAGTGTCCACGTGGTCGACCTTTCCGCATTGGCACGAGCTTCCAGGCGCACGTTGCAGTCGATCAACGGTACGATGTCGGTGAACATCACGCGGCGGGGGTAAGGGGCCTTAGCGCCCAACTTCGAGTTTGAGAATTCAAATGTTATGGATAGGCACCCAAAAATTTTGAGCCCGATCGGTAGGGACATTGTAATGTATCCCGATTGGAGAGGCTCCGTTTGACGGGGTCTTTTAAAAGAAAACGCCTACGACTCCACTTCTCTCGCCTACTGTTTCCGTGGCCTAAAAAGCACACTTAAATTTCTTTTAAACCCAAGCTAAGGTTTCGACAATCTTTTTGCCTTCCCATTTATTCTCACCACAATTGTGCCACAACACGTTTTGAGTTCTGGGGGTGTTCCACAGATTGCCAACGTTGCAGATACGCAGTTCACGCGTGCTCCGCTAACTCCATGGTTCAACGTACAATCAACAATCAACTCAAACATAAAAAATGTAGTGCCTTATCAACCGATCAGATCAGCGATACGGACACTCTCGCTCGCGCGGGGTTCGTCCGATCGCCGATCGAATCGACGCCGCACCGCTCGGGAACCGCAAACGGGTTTCCCGTCCTGTCGGTCTCGAATTGAACTCCTTACTTTCAACAGCTCTCTCTCTGTCTCTCTGTCTCTCTGTCTGTCTCTCTCTCTCTCTCTCTCTCTCTCTCTCTCTCTCTCTCTCTCTCTCTCTCTCTCTCTCTCTCTCTCTC